>VYZT01056708.1:4462-16255 GCA_013400735.1 Pomatostomus ruficeps | reverse complement strand
GAGCGAAGGAAGCCAACACCTTACACAAGCAGGAAGATGATGTCCAGGGCGAAACATCAGACCAATACAGCCAGCACTGGAGGGATCTGTCTAGCCCAGTCTAGAATGGCAAATATTCAGAGTACAGAGAAGAACAGAAGGACAATTTATATGTAAAGAGTTTTCTATTACTTTTAATTGTGAAAACCGCATCATTCGCTTCAGATGGGAACTGCTCCCAGAACATTGTGAAGAGAATTTACTTCAGAAAGATGAAAGTTTAAAGCCTAACCCATTATAAAGGTACAATAAACTGAGTATTATCTATGGCAACCAACAGTGAGCGGGAGAAAGCTGACTAACAGTACAAGGGCCCTGTGAAAGGTCAGCTCAAATCTGTCTGTAAGGGCTGAAAAACCTTGGCAAACGCAAGCACACCCCAGGAGTGTTACCTGATCCCTGCAATTACGACAGCAGAGTTAGTTTTCACCCATTTGGATGATGGGCTCTCCCTCCCAGTTGGTAAACAGGGAATTTTGGGAACCATGAGCGAGGGAAAACAGGTGCTTTAAGAAGATTTTCATGAGGTATGGCCAGACTTCTCAGTCTCCACTGCAATCCTGACCAAGAACAGCTAAACCCAGTTAGAGTCAAAGCAAACTTAGGAGATTGTATAACAATGTTTTCTTTGTGAGGACTTCAAACTAGGGAGCTCCACAGGGTTCAGAAAAACCCCTTGGGGGGTAGTTCAGCCACTTCCACAGAATTTCAACCTGCAGCACACCTGAGTCACCCATGGATTGTTTTCTGTAGCTGACCAGCCTGCAGAGCAGCTCTTTTATCAACATACTGCCCTATGTTTAATAACTTTAGCCTTTTCGGAAAGTTAAAAATAATGTTTTCTTCTCAACAAACAAGCTTTAGGGGGAATTTATTACTCATCGTGCAAGTAGCGTCAGCAGCGCCTCTAATCTTACTGCGACATCATGCAGGTGTTTGTAATCCAAACACAGACAGGTGGACTGAAACACAAACTTTTCCAAGGAAAGAAAGCTTAACCAAGTTCACAGAAACGCTGAAGGCCTTTTTACTTAGGCCCTTCCTTTCTACGTTACCTAAAGGGAGCAAAGGTAACAGCCTGCAAGATTTCCAGACACAACAAGCTGTCATGGGAAGGGTGGAAGTCAGGAAATGTGGGTCAACTATAATCACTCTGGTTATCTTTATTTTTTGTGACCCTGCAGTGACAGTTGTTCGTTTCAATCTGAATTTTTCTAGGTAGCAAGGTTGGATTTGATGGTCTTAGGGCTCTTTTCCAACCTAGGCCATTCAATGAATTTAGGGAGAGTCTTCAGCTGCCCATCCTGGCAGTAAGGAAGTGACACTCTTAACCTTACAGGCAATTTTCAGAGAGATAAAAAAAGGAATGTATCACTTCTTAGTAAAGAGTAAGGAAGTGTCAAGACATCTTGATGCTCGAAGAAAGTTTAAACACCCTGGCACAAAGAGTCAAAACAGACAAATTCACACAGTTTTTGACAAACCACAGTTTCAGGAGAGGTACGGCAGAGGCGTTGGTGCAAAATGTATTTTTAAGAGACAGGGAGAGAAGTGAAGGCAAGGAGGAAGCAGAAGCAACTTCTGCTTCCTCCATTCGAGTGGTCAGCAGGGAGCTGAACTGCCAGCCCATGCTTGAGCCCTTCCAGGGTTAAAGATACATCTTGTCCAAGTTGTCTTTGAGGACATGTAAAACATTACAGAAACAAAATGTAGCTGTGAAATACACGCATAACAGGTTCCCTGATACAGCCTGGACAAGGCAAATTTGTCTAGCTGATATTCATGCCATCAAAATTCAAGCATTGTTTGAAGGCAAGGTTGGGAAAAATAACATTTTAAATGCCAAATTTCATCTTGAAAAGTGTTCACTGTCCTTGGCTGCCACTTTCTCCTCATTTTCCTCCTTGCATTTGGTTCTTCCCTTCTGCAACCACAGGATGCACTTTGAACCCTTGTTTGCCTCCCCACTCCCAAAAATTTCCCTGATTAGTTGTGCCCCCAGAAGTAGTAAAGATCAGAGCACAAGATCTGAACTGCACAGGAGCTCAAAGAAATACCTCTCAAGCAAAAGTGGCAGATTTTCCAGAGGTACTCACAAAAGGTACACACTTCTGCAGCTTAAAATCCTGTTTATTCTAAAATAAATCCACTTAGACCAGCAATCGAAGCATAGCTCTTTCCAAACAGACCAAAATTTATTGTTAATAGCAGTAAGTAAAAACCAGATCAAATGGTTAAAGTATCGTTTCATATTCATGCTAAAGAAGCGTAGGTAACCAAAGAATACTCAAAATTTGACTGTACATAAGGACTTACAGTGGCAAAACCTACTCAAGCTCAGCAAGAGTTGCAAGAATTTAAAATTTTGTGCCAATTTCTCACAAACCAGAGGGCTGACTAGCTCATACTACAAGTCTTCAGCACCAGCAGAGCTTCTATGATTAGTGGAACCTGCTGGCTCATACATAACTCATGCAGAATTCCCCCCTTTCCTCTCAAGGGAAACAATTTTGCATAAGAGCAGCACTTCCCCCCCCACGTAAACCTGCAGAGTTTTAGTACAAGTTAGAGCAAGAAGTAGGTTGGCTCCACGGAGAAAGCATGAATTCCAGAGACAAATTATTTAAATAAGAGGTTTTAGAGACTAACAGTATAATTACAGTTCAGCTGAAGAGAGAGAGAGAGAAAAAAATGCTTTCTGCTCTCTCTGCATGAGGTCCAGCTGCAGTGGAGCCAACACAGCGTGCAGGCTGACACGAACTCATGCAAAGCAGTAAATCCAGCAGGTACAAACAGAATAATTCTACTCCGTTAAGTATTCTCTTCTTATATTTTATTTATAAACGGCAGTAACATTTGAACATCACCATTCTAAATGAATTACTCTACAGAGGTTGACAATCTACTTCCTAGACAGAGATCTGTTCCTAACTTTTACCTTATTCCAGTCACTGTTCTGACCTGCCACCACAGCATCAAAACCCAACTGATTTCATGAATCCCCAATACCAGGACTATTTGTTTTTCACAATCTCAAACTGTTTAAGACAAAAGAATCCAAGATCAGGTACAGAAATTCAAGTGAACAATCATTCCTGAAGGGGATTAAAAAGCCTCTTAAGCTCTCCAAGACATTTAAGACATTTTTAAAATAGGCTTTTAGTCAGTATCTATAGAAGAACACCATTCTTTTCTTAAAGAGAGAAGTACAGGCTGAGGAAAATTATGAACACAACCACTTACAATGCAAATTTCAGATGCATCTAGTAACTAATCAGGAAGTATTGTAGGATAGCATCTGGAATTCAGGAATATAATAAATACCCTAAAAATAATTTTCATGAGCAGTTTTGGAGACTATCAGTTCACTTTTTGCTCCATTGGAGCTCAGCTGTACAACCCCGTGTGTTTAGCACATGTCATCATGAAAAAACACATTCTTAAAGTTTGTTAAACCAATTCTCACTTGAGTTGTCAGATGGTGGCACCAATCATGCATACAAGCCATGGGAACAAGTTCAGACTCCACCACAGACATTCTGCTTCGTTTTCTGTTCCATTTGAACACCTACTCCTAGGAGGTGTTACAAGATGTCTCCAAAGCTGAAGGCATGTGCCACTCACACAGCGCTTTAAATACTCGCCAACAACGAAGGAGCCTCAAAGTGACAAACAAGGACAAGCCCGAGGCTTGACAGACTGACATGGACAATGCTGCTGGTCTGTCTAAAAGGATTTGGCTATTTGAGGGAAAGAAACATCTCTATCCAGCATTTCCCAATGTAGAAAATTAAAACAAACCCAACCCACCCCCAAAATCAGAGAAAGTATTCTCCTATTCTATTTTCCCTCACAAGGCCCAAAGCATCCAAAAAACCACGTTTATTTCCAAGTGTATATTAATTATTCCAGTCACTGGTGCTTGCCCAGCCTGGGAGATAACTTAACTGCCACTGCAGGGCCAGCAAAGGAAATGAAAGAGCAACAACAGCTGCGGGATAAAGCTGCAGATAGGAACTCGTGTATCAAACTGCTGCAGTATCAGACTCCTAATCTGCCTCCAAATGCAGAGCACACACAAGTCACCTACTCATTTGCATTTTGAATCTAACACAATTTTCAGAGAAAACTGGAAATGATAGAGATCAAAGGCGGCTTTCCTAGCAAAATGCTAAATGAAGCAAGTAAAAAATAAAACACTTGGACCTAGTGCCTGTTTTCACTAGTGCCCCAGTGGAACAGATAACTACATTTCTCAGGCTGCAAGACTGGGCACCAGAGCAAGAACAAATGCATTCCCTTGGTCACTTTCCTACATCAATATTCCATTCCCCAGTCACAGCTTCATCTCCCTGGCTAGGACCCATCCCATTGGCACTGGAAAAAGTGAGGGCAGGGGCAAGAAGGGAAATAAGCTTATCCTCTGCTATGCCTTGTTAATTAATAGGAGCTGCTGAGACATTAACTAACACAGCCAAGTATTCATCCGGAGTCCTGTGTGAGTTTTGTAGCTCACACTGAATCCCGTAATGGGGTTAACATTACTCCAGTCCCTTCTCTTGACCACAGAGTGCAGACAAACCCACAGACCTGACAGACACCTCAGGTCTCGCTGCTGTAACAACCCTCGGCTGTCACACCTGGAAGGGACATTCTGCAGCTGAACACCACAGACTGGAAGAAGGGTGATGCCACAGAGACACACAGGAAAAACTCAAAACTCATCTCCATTAGGTCCCATCTGCTGTTGGATCCTCTGCTGATGTCCACTACGTGAATGGCTTTAAATGTGCGTTTTGGGGGGAGGTAGGGGTGTGTGTGTAGGTGTGTTTGTTGGATTTTTAAAGTTGTTTGTTGTTATGATTCTAAAATTAGTTTTGAGTCTTCAAACCTTTTAAAATGCATGTAAATAGAATTATTAAAATTTTAGCCAAGGTTTTAATTCAGGGATAAACTGCAAGTATGGAAATCTGCCATCTTCACTATAATAGCTTATAATACAACACTTCAGTCTCACAGCAATTGTGAAAAATGTCCAAACATCATCTTTCATAGTTCTTCTAGTTTCGATTTCTGGTACATTACAGTCCCTTTTTGCTCAATTTGAGATTGTAAGATTTATTGGCTCCAGTGTTGTTAGGGCACTAATGCCTAATTTTCTTTCATTTTCAAAAGATAGAATTAGTTTAGCCCAGCACTTTTTTTTCCTGAGGTTTAGGCTTTAGTTATTGATTTATGGTATGTAGCCCCTGGCAATTTTAAAGCACAAGGGATTTTATCAAGGGGTCATATAATTCACTGCTTATGTTAGGCTGAGCTCTACACAGAAAAACTGGATTCCTTATCTTCCCTTGCTTGGTTGGATCTTTATGAATGATAGAGAGAAATCAGAGAAGTCTGAATATCACTACAAACAGGATCCTTCCTCCAGCAATTAGCAGGGCTCTGCACACAAACTGGAAATCTATGAATACACTCCCAATCCTTTATACATGCCACTAAAAATCATAATTCCTCTTTTCTGCCCTCAAGCTGTAATCAAGCTTTTAGCATTTTAATTTAAAACAACAAACTAAATCAAAGTTAGTTCATTAACATCCAGGATGTCCAAGAGTAACAGATTTTATTGATCTGAAATTCCCAGACAATCCCTAATCACAATAGTTAACACAAGAGAAACGTCACCGAACCAAAGAGGGGAGGCAGCATTTTTGTGTTTCCAGTAAATAAAAACAAAAGCACATCACGTTGGTTGCAGTTTGATGAGCAGGTTGAACAAAGCAGATAAATAATTTATCAAGGCAAAACGTGATTTGCTGCTCTGCCTGTGCTAACACTTGTCAGAAGTCTGTCACACCCAGCATATCACAAGGTGGACCTCGCAGAGAGGCTGTAACAGCTCCTCCATTAAACTGGCAAAGGCAGCTGAGCTTCAAATTGGCACCATCTCTGTGGTTATCACAGAACGCAACACGTGCTAAGGCAGTGTCACAAAATCAGCTGAGCTGACCACTAGCTTTAATCAGTGCTTGTTCAACATTCAGAACTCCTGCAGCCTTCAGGTAGCTCACAGAGCTCATCCTCCTCAGCTTTCAGGGACAAGTTTAAACAATCCTCACAAAAAGCTTCTAAATAAAAACAAAGATGCCATATTTAAGGAGGAACGTGTTTACTCCTTGCTTGCAAAGACCAATTTACACCTTCAGACTGGAATACTCCATTTTTATGTCTCCTGCACAGAAATACCTTCAGCAGCACAATTTTGGTCTAAGCATGTCCAAGCTCTTCTACACAGAACACACACTCTGTGCAGGTTAGGTACTTCCTTCCCACACACTTCACCTGATGCCTACTGAAGTTGGCTAATGGAACATAACCCACCTTCAGATTACTTTCACACAGAAGATGAACAATATTTGAGAAGTTTGCACTAAAACCAGGCCTTGAACACTCAGGCAGATCAGAAGAATGCAGCCCCTTACAGCAGCATTTCATTGTGACACAGATCTCCAACTGCCAGGCTGCCAAATCAACTATGTATTTCAGATAATTGTACTTGATTTTATGTCTCTGTAATGTTCTGACAGTTTTGCCATCTTAGACGGCAATATTGATCATATATTGATGGCAATTACCATCTTAACTCAAGGCCACCAGCCAGGGAACATGACCTAAGCACACCTCTACGATTCAACCACCACACGCAGCAGAGCTGCCACTCACAGCTAAGTCACAGAATAATGGAGCTTGGAAGGGCCTCTGGAAGTCACCCAATCCACCCTCCTGCTCAAAGCAAGTCTAATTAGATCACAGTGCTCAGGGACTTGTCTGGGTATCTCCAAGGATGGGGATTCCACAACTTTCCTGGGCAATCTGTTCTAATATTTGACCTATTTCACTAAAACGCTCGCAGTGCTTGCAATTTGGCTGAATCAGGAATTCAGAAAATTCTTTCTCACGTATTAAAAATCATCAAGACCACACGGAGTCCATCATCCCCTTACAACAAATGGGAAATGACGGAGGAGTGTGTAAGGAAGGGAGAGGAAGGATGAATGTAAAGACAGTTTCACCCAAACCAGGAAAAATACTGGCAAGTGTCTTCAGCAAGCCATGAATTTCTGTTCTCTAGCACAGACACCACGACAAAGCAGCCAGTGCAGGTGAGGTCACAGACAAGGGAGGGGAAAGAGCAGAAGGGGGACAGTGCTCTCCTCATTTATCATATTCCCGTCTCTATTTGAAACTGTTCCACTGTACCCTGACACAGAAAAATGGTTTTCATGCAGGAACTGAAAATGCCACCTCAGCATCAACTGTTTGCAAACACTCAATCCTCTTAAGGGCTGACAAAGAAAATGAATGTCGTGACAAACACTCATGTGGACAGAACCTGTGGCGACTGTCAAGAGTATGATCAGAATGGCAAAAATCATCTTGACTTTGCTGAACAAAACTGTGAAGTGATCAAAATCCTATCAAGGAAATCCTCCTTTCAGCACATAAGGAAGCTGGTTTGTGTGCCACACAAAGGCGAAAACTTCAAAATTCAAGACGATGGCCTTCTACTTAAAATACTACCTGAACAACTTGAGTCAAAAACCATCTCTGAGCACCCCCAAATTAATTATGCTGACATCTGCTGGGAACAGGAACTTATTCATCTTCAGAAGAACACTTTCCAGCCATGCCCTAACCCTATGACAGAAAGAGAAAGAAGAAATGGAGCAGTGGTCTATAGTTTATAAACAGAACAATTCTAACATTTAAGATATTAATTAAAATGTTTAGTGCTTCTGCATTAACCACACAGAAATAGTTCTCAGAGCACCATAGCATTAACTTCACACTTCTGATTTGATTTAGGAGGAGTAGAGAAAAGAAATCACAATGAGATGACAAAGAATGGTGATTTTTCTCCTCTTTTCTCCCCCTGGTTCCTGCCAAACTGTCAGAAAGAATTAGTACACTTTAGGTCTGGGTATTTGCCACTTAGCATGAAGGCCAATAGTTCTGGGGGACATAAAACCTGAATAACAAATACAAAGACTGAATTTAACTCCACCCAGTGTCAATATATACAGCAAACAAAAAGGGTTGAAGACTGTAAAGGCATCAGGACAGCTATCAACTGTTTAGATTGAAAAAACAGTAAATCAAGATTTCAAGTAGGAATCCCTCCACTTCCTTGTTTTACTTTTTAAAGTAACAGGACAGGCCACCTTCACCCCCCACAGCAGGACCCAGTCACCAACAAGTTCCTGTGAAGCAACAGGAAAAGCACAGAGCTCAAGAGCTGCAGCACTGTCAGAAGACACAGAAGGAAGCAGCAATCTTATCTTTCTTTGGAAAAAGGTTCAGCAAGTGGTATTTAGAGTATCTGAAGTTTAGAGAAAGCTGTCAGTGAGCATCTCCCGAGTGGCAGTACCACACACTGCTGCAGAGCCACCGGACAGACGGGTAAGGGACCCCTGTACTGCCCGGGCTACAGAAATCACAGAAGCAGTTTTTGCCACGTAGTGCCCACAAAAAAAAAGCAAAAAAAAAAAAGCCCAAGCACTTTTCCTCTTCACTCAGCTGTTTTACAATTGCAAGCCAAAGGTCAACTATCTTCACTCACTTTTGGAAACCAGCCACAAGATTACTAACAACCAGCTTAATGGCTCCAGTTCAAGTGCTATTCAATCAGGGCCTGAATCTGTGGGTAGGCAGCAGTAATGGCACATGACATCATAGGCAAGTTATCTGCTGAGGTCAGAGCAGCCAGACTGGGCACCTCTGCCTTCCCTCCCCACAGGGAGAAACATGGACCTCCAAGCACTGGGAATTAAACTGTTAAGGGATTTTGTTCTTGCCCTGTGTGATGTGTTTTGCTACCAATCCATCCTGTGCCATCCTCAAATGGCCATCAGGCTAGCCTGGCTCTCTGGAGTGCATCTCCACAGGTGTCTCACAGTTAAAAGGCTTCACTACACATCAAGTGACACTTGGCCCTCAGCGAGGGACACAGCGGAGCGCAGGGTGCAGGTGCATTCAACACGATACAAGTTTATTCCTCTTCCCAGCTCCTCTGAGGACAGGAGGACTGACCTGGTCAATGAGAGAGATCACATGGGGCACATGACTGGGACACCCCGAGATTTCTCACTCATGAGCAGAGCTCTAACAAACAGATCCGGCATTTCTGGTGGAAATTAACTTCCACAACCTCCAACACATTTGAAGTGGAACAGATTTTTCAAAGCAGCAAAGTACCACAGAAGCTTGTCCGTTTGGGTAAACTGGAACAGCTCTAACTAATTTGGATTTATTTGTCTGAATCTCACCACGCTGCACAGAACTCAGCTCAGCTGTGTGCTGAAGGATTCCCAAAACTCCTGATGCTTCCACTGACTTTAGTGATAACCTTGAACAATTTGCCTTTTCTGTGGCTCAGTTTATACATCAATGAAGTAAACATGTAAAATTTGCGAACATTTTAATACAAATATGAGCTGAAAAGAAAGGAAATACAGATTGAATAACTGTTGATAAATGCTTTGAGGAAGGGTTCAGCCTAGGTTCTGGGTAGAGTAGGAAAATCCCTCTTTGTATTCTTGGAAAAATATAATTATTAATGCAGTGCAACAGCATACATATCACTATGTGTCTATTTGTGTGACAAAATTTGTGTCTATGGGATAACATCAAGTAGACAGGATTCAAGAATATCTTACTATCAGACACTGTGCACAGATGCAAGACTTTTAACACAGAATAAACTTTAAAAACACTAAAAAAATTATTTTTCCTTTACATCTTAGAGAGGAGCATATTTTTTAACAAATGCAAGTTTTATATTTTTCATGTACTAAAGCAAACTTTTACCCCAAACTAAATGAAAATAGCTGACAATACACTTTACAACAGTCTATATTTCATTATACTTAGTTTTTCCTTCCCATTCAGCATTTTCTACAAGCTGACTTCAGCTATGCTCTACTTCAAATACACTATAAAAGTTGAGGGCAGCTAGTAGTAACCCAAAATAGAAGAATACAGCTCAGGTTAGAAAAAATAAATGCAAGGTAATCCCAAAAGATTTCCAAAATTAAATCTCAAAGATTTAAAATTAGCCCAAGGAAAGATCCCGGTAATTTACACAGAGTGGCACTGAGGTGTACACGTCTAACAGGAGTTTTTAGGCCAGTTATGGGCCAGGGAGGTGTAGGACATACACAGATGCTATCATTTTATAAGTTAAAATCTCAAAGCATGATATGCTTTTCCAACCTTTATCTGTTGATGACGGCCTCACACTTTCAATAAAGCCACAGCTGAAATATCAGCTATAAAAGACACATATTAGGTTTATACATTAAGATTCTTTTTCCCAGCTCATTTTAAGATAGTAGTTAAAATCAAGCCCTTTCCTGGCAAAAATGTTGAGCAGATGAGTAATCCCACTGAGGTCTGCAGGACTTGATTCGTCAGCACACACACAGTTACAGCCTTACATCTGCAGGAAAGGCACCTCTCAAAACTGCTTCTACTCAAAGCATTTTAGAAAAAAAACCAGCTTAAAACTACCTTAATACCAAAATATCACACCAGGAAGGTAAAGCTCACCTTTATGGAGAAATAATGACTGAATTAATTCCATTAAAGCATTTTGCAATATGGCTTTTGTTACTTGGAAGCAACAAAGCTCTGAGTTACACTTCAGCGAGGCCAAATCACTAAGGATTTTTGTATTTTACTGCCCCCCCAAGATAAAATTTTGGGTTTGCTCTATGTGTCCAGTTTTATTACAGCTGTAGAAATTCAACTGTTTTTTCAAATTCCTATAATATAGCCAAGATGAAGCCTAAAAAGCCTTTGATATATAGAAAGAACTACAGACCAAAATTCCTCTAATACACTCCAACATTCATTTACATCTGCACAGATCCATTATATATTCAGCCACATGCTTATCACGCGAGTTCATCAGGACTGAAGATAAAACTCAGCTTCAATATTTGACAGCCTGATGCTAAAAGATTATCTACTGAGAAATAATCCAATCACTGCTCTTTGATATTAGAATCCTTGGCAGGAGGCAAAGAAAAAGAATACCAAATTGATCTTGATTACTTTATGGGGCTTCCTCTCATAATCTCTACACTGAATTCCCCTTTATCTTGCACTTCTGCTTATTTGCTGCCGTGTTTATGACCAAGTTTTCAAATATTCCTATCTCAGAAGAGAGAACTGAGAGATTTTGGGCTGCATGCTTAATACTGAAACAAAACAGCCTCTTCTGCTCTCAGAGAGATGTGGCTGGGGTTTAGGAGAGCTTGAGGTTCCCTATCAAAAGGAGAGGGCGTTCTCTGCGGACCCCAAAGAGGGTCAGGTCAGACGGACAGGAAGAGACTGAGAGAAACTGAACAGCCCAGGGGTAAAGAGGGAACTGCCGAGCCCGAGCCCCCCACTTACCTTAAGGATATCCCCCCGTTTGAAGCTCAGCTCGTCATCCGCGGTGGCTTTGAAGTCGTACTTGGCGATGGCTTCCATGCTGGGGCTGCCGCGCCCGGCGGTGCGGGCGGTGGGCAGGAAGCGCTCCCCGAAGCCTCCGCTCCTCCCGCGGCGGCTCCCGGCTCCGTGCGAGGCACCGGCCCCGTCTCTCACATACAGGGAGGCCGGGGGACGATCCGCCCTAGGGGAGGGGGAGGAGGAGGAAGAGACGGGCCATTAGGGGAAGTGGCACGGATCGATGGCCGGGGCCGCGCCCAG
>VYZT01056706.1:0-31685 GCA_013400735.1 Pomatostomus ruficeps | reverse complement strand
TCTCCTCTCCTCTATTATTTTGCTAACGAGTAGTAAAGGAATGCATGTCCATGTATTTGGACATTTTTTTTAACTTAGGGGAAATAGTGATCTCTATTCAGTTAGATTCAACTAGTAGCATCCAACAAAAATATTTTCTGAGTGTTTCCCTCTGGCCCTAAGATATTATCAAAGCAGCTTATGAGTCTAGGAGTATATAGATAATATAGATCCTGAAATTCTAGAGAATTGCATCTTTAGTTTTCACAGATCAGATGTAATATCTGCATATACACCATTAAAGCTGCTGCTCTCCTGTCCTCTTACACTTCATTCAGAGTTTGTACTTTTCCTTCATTTCCCACATTTCCTCTCTTGTGAGCTAACCTGTCAGTCTCCATATTATCATGCCTATCACTGTATAGATTTTACTGTCATCAAATCTTTTCCCACATCAACACCTCTGGGTTTCTCATTCCTACAAATCCCTGCACTGGGCTTTTAAAATCTCCAAATCTCTAGACTCTGGTACATGCAGAAAAGTGCAGTCCCTCTTTCCATTTCTTCACTGCCACAAATCAATACAAAAGCACTATCTTACCCTGTTGCAATGTCTGGTAGGTATTGTAATTAAATTGGTTCTGTGAGGAGCATCGTCAAAAATCTAGACATTTTTGTGCTTGGCATAAACCTGGAAAAATGAGTTTAGGCTCTTATTTTGCTACAGGTCCCACAGATCACAGTGAACAATCCAAATGCTTCTGTATCCTTTAAAAGGCGTGCAGGCAGACTGCTTAGTCTTGGAAATTCTTAAATCTTCATTGTGGTAACATTATCATCAAATTGTCATCTGCCAAAATAATTTCTGCCCCATTTTTTAACTTCTAAACTCTTCAGGGCCCAATCAACTCAGTTGAGAGATTTTGAGACTGAGTAGGTCTCAGTCCCACAGCTAGGTACAGTGCACACCAAATCTATGTGCTTTGTATGTACTTTATATACTCTTGCAAAGAACTATTAGAATCTGCAGGAGTGATTTCATGAAAAGAAAATTTGAAGGCAAAGAGAAATCTGGACAAGCATCAAACATACTGAGTCTGAGACAAGTGACAGCTTTCACAGCGGGTACAAGCAGAGCAATCTGGCAAGACTGGTTTAAGGATCCCCAGAAAAAAAAAATACTGATTTTTTGATTTGAATTCCTTGGGAATTTTTCCCCCTCAGAGAAAAGCCCTGAGAGGCTCTTAAATCATCCAAGAGGGACACAGGCACAGGGATTTTCACAGCTGCACATAGAAGCAGTCAGCTGAACTGGAGCCTCACTCCACTCCTGCCTCTGTCAGCTGCCTGATCTCCCACAGCAATGCCAGACCCCATCCTTCAACATATTTTCTTTTTTTCATAGCTAATTTAAAGATTTTTCTTCAGACTTACCAAGTCTGATGAATGTCTCCATCATGGATGTCTCCATCATATTATCACTGCAAATACATCATTTACCTTTGAAACAGCTCTTAAACTGTGAAAAAAACATGTTGCGGTCCTGACATCATCTATGTGGATTAATCTGTTGATTGGCATGTAGTCAACTTAGTTTTTTGCCAAAAGTTCATCTGTGTGAATTCCATGTGTTGCTGTGTTCCTTATAGATTGTAAGAGAAAAAGCACGTGACACAAATGCATATGACACCATTGTTAGGGTACCTTTGTCAAGGTCTCTCTGTTTTTTGTGCAGGCCTTTATGCTGAGTGGCGTCTGGTATCCCTCCAGATTCACAGGGTCTATGAACAAAAATCCATTGATCAGGGTTTTTTTTTCTAAGTAGCTTTGTTGAAGAAGTAATTGTAATTTTTCAGGCACTTTTTGATATTAGTAATACGGAAACTGCCATGACAAAGTGTATTAATAGAAAAGGCTTGCTGAAAGCTGATTTACCAGGATCTCTATTTAACTGCAATATCTTACTATATGTAGATGGCACCATCCTTTCTCCAGAGAGAAAGTTATAAGGATAACTCTGGAAAAATGGTTGTGCTTAATGAGCCTGGGCTTTTGTTTTGCTGTGAATGATTTCTCCATTATATAAAGCAAGAGCATAAATATGTATTTCTCTCTTAAGAGCAGAGGAAATAAGTTATGACTGACTTAGCTTATTTGTTTCTTTGTTCTTGACTCAACAAGAGTTCAAACTTCCTCTCACAGACATTTACAGGAAAAGGAGAAACCTCCAGATGGGCCACAATTACTGAAAATGAGCAGATGATTTTGTAGAAGAAGGAGAATTGGTTGGCTTACGCAGTTTCAGGAGCATTCTGACAAATATCCTGATTTAACCTAGAGTATTTCCTAAGGACTGAAACTTACAGTTTCAGGAAAAGCTTTTAATTCAACCTAGCATTGATTGCAAGGAGCAGTAGATGTGTGTGGGAAATGATGCGACAACTGCACAGAGCAAATTGTGGAAGTAGGCACCTGAACACTTTTGTCTGATGTTTGTTTAGTACTTTGCTATAGTGTCCTTTCCTCAAGATGTGCTCCTCGTCAGACACAGGAGGGAACAAAGTTTATGTTTGAATAGCTGTGTGCTTCCTACATCACAAATCCAGCACTGGCTCCTATCAGAGGAGTCAGGGGAACCTTAATCCCTTCTAATTTATGTTTCTGTGCAACAAACCCCTTGTTAACTTTTCCCTTGTAGGGAATAACTGGACAACAGCAGGACTGGGCTGTACTCCAGACTTTTCCCAGCATTTGCCCCAACTTGGAGACCATGTTTTGAGGCATGTTTAAAATTCTGGAATGGCTGGTTCTATTAGCATCAGCTTCAAATTCAGCTATTGTTTCCTACATATGCCACAATCACACAGCACAGTACCCTGGAGAAAAAGAATGTTTTGGTATTGACGTAGGGAAAGAAATGCAGTTGGCATTAAGTGGTGTTCTGAAAGCCTTGTTTCAGCCCAGAGCAAATTTGAATGGCTAATTTTATGTCACAACAACAACAAACCCCTAAACTGATGCAATGAAACAACAAGGATGTGAACTGTACTCACAGTAATAGTATTACAAATTACATCCTCAATTAGCTAATCTTACTTTGCTGCCATGTAGCAAATTTGGTTTAATTGTAATTTTATTGACTTTTGGCATACTATCTATTTATTTATTTGAACAGAAACTCTTTGTGTTCTCAGAACAGGTTGGAATGGGATATGCTGTAAGTGAACTCAGTTACTGTGTGTCTTTTGAATATAAAAATATTTTTATAATACTAAAAATACAGAAAATCAGCACAAATAAAAATGTTTCCTTTAGAGATACCTACATTACATCATGGACAGATTGTATCATTATAAGCAAAAAAGTGTGGGTTTAATTGTGATAGTTTTATCAGCTATGTCAAAACAGCCAAAAGCCTCGCTGAGTAGGAAATTGTCAAATCGAGCTACAGAGTGTGTTCCACACAGGATTTCTCTACCCCCTCCCCATAACAAAAGCCCAGCCAAATTGCCTGAAAAACTCTTTATCTGGCATACAAAGGAATTTTCTTGAAGGTACAAAAGCTGCCTACTTTTCATAGTGTTCGAGGCCTGTCTGTGCTAAGGTGTGACTGAACTGGTCATTTACAGTGACGCTGATGGTCCCACAAAGCTGAGTTTTCTGTTTGAAGTGAGCCCTTTCCAAGCAAAATTTGTCTGAATAAAGTGAACTTTCTGGTGGATAAATATTTTATTAAGTTCTCCTTCGCTAAAGTCCCTCACACACATTATGTTGACAGATATAAGTTGTCATCTGATTATGTACCTATTTCTAAAGGACCGTGACTGGTACTTGATACATAGGTTTGTTTTTCTTTTATTTTCCAACCAAAACAAATCTCCAAACAACCATTTGAAACCTTTCTGCAGTTATTAGACCTAAAAACAATTGGGTGACGCTGTAAGGGCCTATCAGATGTGCCTCACTGTGTTCCCATAGCAACCTTTTAGAGAATAAAGCAAAGGCTATCCAGGGAAAACTCTCCGTGGGTCCAAATGCTGCAATATGTTGCTGAATGTACCCAGAGGGCTCAGAGGGACAGAACAGGGCAAAGTACATTCTCAGCATATCCTGGATTGAAGAGCACTATGGAAAACGTGATAGACTTCACAGGAAAGCCTTCACAGGAAAGCCTTCACAAAAATATCAGATGAATGTCAGTGCTACTGGGCAAATAGCAGGAGTCTGGACAAAGAAACTAAGATATATTTATCTCAACATACATATCAGTCATTATATTCTATATAATTAATATGTCTTCAAATTGCCAATTGCACTTTGCATTCCCTTCACATGTCTAAGAGAAATTACATCAGATAAAAATGAAAAGATATTTGATGTGGTGAACCTGAAGGGAAGTGGGACAAAAGCAGCTACATTCAGCAGATATGTTCTGTTTCTCTGGTTCAACTGTTGTTGATTCAGCTGGTAGCACTCAAGTGAAAGATACTGAGATTTGGCTCCAGCATTCAAAGTAGCCACAGAATCAGCAACCCTCCTTCTCCTCCCCAAAATGAAATTAAAAAACCCAAAACAGAAAAGACCTTTTAATTTCACTTACAAGAGAGGGAACTTGGAATGAAAAGTCAGAAAGAATTAATTTTGTGAAATACGTTACTTCCCTGGGTATGTGTCTGGGTGATACTGTTTGGACTATGAGGGCTTCTCAGCATTTTCAGCATGGAGTCAAACTGCCAACTTTATGTCATAGCTTGGACTTGAGGAAAAGGAAAACTCAACATGAGCTTTTTCCTATTTTTAAAAAAATATTGTAGTATCCTGGTAAGGGGGAAAGCTCTATGACTATTTTTAAATAAATATCCTAACAGATATAAATAAAAACCATGGATTTATTTAGGCCAACAGTCTTGGAGAAATGTGCAAGGTGACAATTAAGCCACATCCACAGGTGCTGGTGTACCATCAGCTGCATTCAGTTGTGAAGAGGTATAAGAGCACTTCTGCTGTTAGTCACTGGTGGAGAGGCTGCTGCCTTTCTGCTGTTAGGAACTGCCTTTCATTGAAAATATGGTTCCATTTACAATATATTTCGTGAGTCTGAGGCTTTCTTGCATGTCAAGTATAAGTGCGAATTTGGCCTCAGGGAAGAGTGTACAGATTGCCAAGATGGGAAAACAAGACCACTTCTGTACAAATAATTCCCCCTCAGTCCCCATCCAACATATAATCCTGATCTGCACTGCCACTGCTTGTGCTCCTCATTGCCTCTTCGCAACTTTGCTTTCACTGATGTGTACACTGCTCATCATCCTGCCCCATTCTTCTCCTTTGTCCACAACTGCCTTTATGTTTAGGTCCTTTCTTCTTTCTCTGAAACAAACAACCTCCTCTCCATTTTCTTCTCAGATTTCTCTTCTGTATAGGTTTCAACTGTCCACCTTTGTTCCAATTTCCTCCTCCTCGTTTCCTGTCTCACCATGACCCACTGTGATAAGAGCAAAATAAAGTCATGCTGACAAGATACATTCAAAACTGAAAAGCTACACTCGTGGTTGCTGTGTGCTGCATTACATTTTAACCGGAGAGCTGTAGTTTTAAAGGTACATAGGTGACATCAGGCCAGTCCTCCATCACCTTCTTTCCTAGCAGGAGGTTTTTGAAAACTGTCATCAAGTTATTGCTATGGCAATGAATATTCCTCTTTCAAAATTGGTACATGACTAATAAGAGATAATGATACATACAAGTAGCTGCTTCCCTGCCTGCTCAAAGTGCTCTGTAAAACATCATTCATGACTTGCCTAAAATGTCACTGTTATTTTAGTACTTTATGACATTGTGATATTTTCTTGGCACCTGTATAACAAGACTCAAATGCAACTGTTCATAAGTTGACCAAATCATAGACCATTCTTTTATCTTTTTATTTAATTTTGCTGGCTATATCAGTTGCATTAAAATTCAATATTAAATGTTACAAAATGGTAACTGTGCAGAAGTCTTTGCGGATGTATTGCATCTGTTTATAGAATATCCCAGTAAATCCACAGCTGTTGCTACACAAAGGTTGGTTTTTGTTGGTCATGCTCCAGTGGTGGAGGGCTCCCTCTCTGTCCTTTGTGGACTAGAGATTTCACCACCACACACAAAAACTCTCCTACTCCCCTTCATTTGGGAGTTGCAGCCCTGGCCTCAGCACGGCACCCGCTGCTTTTTCAAATGGCTGATTTTTTGAGTCATTAACATTTAGCATTTCAGTCTCTCACACCTGGATGGAAGAGTGAAGGGGGATCATCCTCAATTTCTTCCACTAATTACTGTCATCAGTTCAAGAAGAGCAGATGGAGTTATATCAATGGTTCAGTATCCTTTGATGCTCATTCTTTCTCCTGATGCAGCAGGGACCTATCCCCAAAATTATAACCTGGTGCTATTTTAAACACATAACAAGGCAAATGAAAGTGAACAGTGAAAACTAAAAGTTACAACTAACCCACTAAATTTCCTGAAATATTTAGCTCTTTGGGATTGCAAGGCTTGCACTTCAGGATTGTGACTACAGTCGGTAGAGAGCCTCTGTGATATTTTATTTTATTTTGTTGATTTCTGTCTACAAAATGCTCTGTCAGACCTAGGAAAGAGTCGTGTCAGTGTTAGCAGACAGTCTTGGTGTGAAACTGTTTTATTGAAAACAGTTAAATTGCACAATGTTTGTACTCTATTAATGAAACAATTACAATGTTATTAATGCTCTTAACTCTGTTTTTGCATAAAGATGATCCAGTAATATAAAGGATTGTATCATAAATGATGCCATGTTCTTTTTTGTATGCACCATCAATCTCTTGGAAATAATTATAGTTCTGAAAATAATAGGGTAGTGTCTGTTCTGGGCTCTTCTCAGGACTGTACTCAGATAGTTTTTCTATCTTTTGTCAGTTCTGTAGTTGATTTCCTGTATTTTTCCTTCACATTCAAACTCAGTTTAGATGCAAAACAATCCTTTTAATCTGCACAGGGGTAAGATTACAAAGCCTTCAACTGGATTTTGACTTCTTTTGGATGCTGCATATAAATGTTATGGGGACTCGTGGTTCTAGGATTTTTAACACATTTTGATAGAGGCTATCATATAAAAAGAGAGTTTCAGATAACAAGACTATTACTAGCATTGTTTTGGTTGTTCATTTGATTTGTCTTTCAAGTGGTATATGTCAAGTATGTTTTGCTTCAACCAGTTCATATCTACTACTGAACTGAGAAATAAGTTTTGAAAGATATTATGAAGCCGAAATGGAAGATGCCCAGATATTAATGATATATTCTTATCTTACATTGAAGCGCTTAGAGAGTTTCAGTAAAAGAAAGCATTTCATTTTTCCCAAACAACTGGTGTATGAAGATTTGAAACTAGTGACTAATAAAAAAACAAAGGACAAACTAAAGAAATGACAACTCAAAATAACACATAATAGGCACTGTTAGGTAAGAATCAATAAGCTAATTTGAATCATTGCAATACATGATGAAGGAGCAAGAAATCTAAGGAAATAAAATAAAAGGTCAACAGATAAATTTATTTTCAGTTCAGGGAGTATATTATTCTAAGAGCACCATAAATCAGAGAACTCTGCTTTTGTTGATTATGTCTAAAGTCACCCAGATTTCTTTGACTGTAGAAAGCCTTGCCAATTACAGTTTATTACAACTTACAGTGAACTCCTAGACAATATTAAACCTTTGTGTCCAAATTACATCAAAATTCAGTGCCTGCAGGCCGCTCGGAGTGGATTCTGGCACAGCAGCTCAGCCTGCAAGAGAGTTGAGTCAGAGAGAAGAGGGCCCTGGTGGCACATCCAACAAAACAGAAGTTCCCTGATGGCTGGAACATCAGCCATGCAGGAACATCCTGTGCAGACACCTTCTGATCCTTCAGGTTTTTTAGGTCCTGCAAAGCTCTGTATTATTTTCAGACGTCCGTGCCTAAAATTCCTCTGTCACGATGTCTAGAATCGCAGCACATAATTCTTTCGTCTAAATAGCCCCTTGTTAAGTGAAGTTGTGAGATGGAGCCCAGTGCTTTTAGCAATCAGGTTTTATGTTAGATTACTCTTACAAGAACTTTTTAATATTTGTCTGTACATTAACTTTTGTGGTGAGTGGCCTGAAGCCACTAATGGGAAAGGGCATGTCTGTACTCTCAGAGAGAGTGCATGAAGGAGCTGCTGGATAAGTGGTTCAGAAGTCATTAACAGAGCACTGTTCAGAGCTGCAGACTGCACTTAGTTAAGAACATCCCTAAAAATAGGGTGTAATTTAGGTTTTTGAGAAAATGGAATCTCTTAAAGGGATTCTTTTAGGCCACAAAGGTGATCCAGAGCCCAGTCTTACAGTCATTGTTGTGCTAATTAAAAAACCCCCAAACAAATATCATAGATATAAATCTTTGCTGTTTAAAGAAACAAATAATCAAAACCTCAACTTTTTGTAGTTTACCACAGCAGCCTTTGTTCTGCATATTTCCCTCAAAAGCTCCTAAGGTATCAGCAGGTCTTCAGCTGGGATGGACTATCTTGGAGGCATATACTCTTGGACCACGATTTTCTTTGGTTTCTGGGAAATGAGAAAGATATTATTGCACTTTAGTAGAGAAACAGTGCTGAAATGGTGGTAATTCTTGTCACCTGCCAGCGAAGGAGTTGCAGAGGTGAAGCTGGAACAAAGAGGCTCTGTTTCTTTGCAGCAAACTTGGATGAGAATGGAAAATCTTACTAGTTTATTAGGAGAGAGGTTGTAGCAAAAACTGAGCTTCAGTCCAAGCTCTGATTTAATATGGCCAGGCTTTGGAAAGCTTTGGTCTGAATACTTGTTCATAGCATCTTCCTCATAACCATCTCCCTCATTTCTTCTTCACTAAATTTTGTTTTAGATAACAATAAAAGTTGCAAGTGACAACACAGTATTTTCACACTGACATAAGAAAAATCTGCTCCGAAATCTCTGAAATCCCTGATGAGAATCCCACACACCAACAAGCATATGAAAAGCACAAGGCAATTGCTAAGCCTAAAGACATTTTGCCTGAATGGCTGATCTCTGCATAAACCCATGCAAGTGTAACATCACAGCTTGCCCAAACTCTTCTAACAAAACTGTAAAGGGATCAATTTATATCACAAACTGCTGTCTATCCAGACTGAGCAGCTCTTAGCCAAACACTCTCAACATTCAATCTTTGACAAGTAATGAACGCTGTCTATATGTAAAAATGAGACTGAACAAAATGACGCGTTATATTTCTTTATATTAATGAATTACCTAACATAATCCTGCAAGTTGAAAAATCTTACAGAAATAGGAATAGTTATTGCAAAATCAGTTCACATAAGAAATAACTATCCCAAACATAAGTCCTTTCTGTTGATTTCCCACAAGACTGTTCAAAGTTTATAGTTTTTTTATTCCTTTAGAGGCATCCCTCTCCTCCTGGTCTTGACTTGGGCAGAAGTTTCAAAATATTGTCTGGATGCAACCAATCACTCAGATTCTTCCCACTCTACATAGGTTTTATACAGAATGGCAATGGGGAGAATCAATCTTGTAGACAAAAATAGAATCATAGAGTCACAGAGTGGTTTGGATTGGAAAGGGACATTCAAAGGTCATTCAGTCCAACGCCCCCACAATGGCAGAAATATCTTCTACTAGATCAGGTTGCTCAGAGCCACATCACAAGTGACTTTGAATGTTTCCAGTGAAATTCACACAAAGAAAGGGATCTTTACCTTTTCTTCACAGACATTCTATCAAAGTGTGACAAAACAATTTTCTTCTGTGCAATATCCAGCCTTTGGGAAAATTAATAGTAGGGAGAATTATAAATATTGTAAGAAATTTTATTGTCGAAATTGCTTGCTGAAGAATTACGTAATACATTCATACAAATATTCTGAGGACAGTTTATCAGCAAACCTACCCCATTCATTAGAACACACAAAATACTGTGTGCATTTCTAAACATGTATGTACATGTGTGCACATACAGAGTGTGTCTGTTCAGTTTGGAGTATTACATTAAGAACATATGCATCTCCTGTTCTTTTCACCTTATCCTTATGGTTTAGAAGTTTCAGCAGCTTTCTGGTTTCGTTTGGCTCAGTGCTCCTGAATCTTAAATTTGTGTTCCACACCTTCCTTTCTGCCTTGGTAGGACTAATGGAGTCTGTAAATCAGAATCTGTATTAGAGACTGATTGCAGCTGAAGTCATTAAATCAAGATCATGACTTTATGATGTTGATAATGGTTTATAGCTGATTTATAGTTCATTATTATTGTTCCTGTTTGTAAAGCTTTGTGAAGAAAAGAAGCATTAGATCAATGGGTATTTGCCTGAATATGGAGAAAAGAAAAATGAATTTAAAAAAATCATATGTGATCAAATGTAAAACTATATTGAATAAATCCACATACTTTCAAGGCATCTGTTGTTTTGTGATTTCTTTGGCAGGGTTTCAATGGTTATTCCTTTTTATTTTAATAAATGCTACTTTGAAGAACTTTAAACATAATAATCTTTTCTGCATTTCGAATTAGATAAATAAAGTCAGCAATGAAATGTTTCTCTGAAAAGCATAAAATCTATTCTGTAGGTGCTTGGTAACACCAAAGTAGTGTAACTTATGTTGCATATTAAATTGCATGAAAGCACATCACATTGCATATTATAAGGCCAATTTGGAGTTGATTGATATCTGTTTCATTACTCCATTTGATTGGAGTAGATGATCAGTTAAAACTAAGAGCATAAAAAATTATTGATCTACTTTTTTCTAATAAGGCATGACCAAATACACATAAAGTCCAGTAATTTGCCTGCCTGATTTGTTTTTACTTTTCCAAAGAATGCAGGACTGATGAGGGATAGATGCAGCTCATCTGACTAGAAATCCTAATCAGAAATCTCCACTCTGTGTTTCTTCTCTCTGTTTCCTAATTCCCCAAATAATTCTCAATTGCCTGCAAACTTTCACTCTTCAATATCTTCACAGAATTTCCCCACGTTTATTCTATGAACTCTTTTCTCTCCTCACAATAACTACATGCCACTGAAAAAGTCAAACTGTTACCCTCAATGGTGTATGTTGGATCAAAGATAATTTTTTTGGTAAATGAAGGAGTGTAGACATTTTCATCTTATCTCCAGGTGATGCCCCATTCTTTTCAACTATAATGACTCCAATACAATTTGAAGACAGCTAGACCTTGCCTTCCTATGAAACTCCAGCAGAATCACTCAAATAAGACAGGCTTGTTACTAAAGGAAAAAAAATATGAATACATCCTAAAATGACCTTAAATGAGGCTTTTTATTTTTCAGAGAGTTTTCTTAATGGAAAAAAAAATGTAAGATGTGATAAAATTAAGTGGTATAACTTTTGCTGTCACATGTTCTAGGCTACTGTGTTTCCTATGAATGGCAATGCTCATTTTACAATATCTAATGTATTACTTTTGGAAACAGTGATTGATGTAACAATAATTTTTAAAATGTTATATAGGACATGCCATTGTAAAAATCAATATTTAACTTCAGATAAGATTACCTCAGTTTAGCATAAATGATTACATTTCAAAAAATCAATAAGGCTCAATTAGTTATTAGATTTAAAGATGCACACAGCTATGATGCAGGATTGAAATATAATTGTGTTACATTATTCGTTCTATCTCTTTGTGAAAATAATAAGTGTCATAAGTCATATGCCATGTCTCAGTGAATTAATTTTTACTGATGTCAGAATGGGAAAAAATGGAAGCGCTAAAGTATAATAGAATGATTTACAGAAGACTGATATGGATTCACTTTATCACTGCTCTCTTTAGTTCCTGCCTTTATGTGTCCTTTAGCTTGTGAAGCAGTGCTTCCCAGCAAGCCTCATCTGCTCAGGTTAACAGAAATCAAGAGAATGCAGTCACCCCTTCATTTTCCTGCTGGCACTCTGGTTTCACACGCGGCACAAAGAGAAATTTGAATGTCTTCCAGTCGTGATTTTTCTTCCTGGAGAAACGAATGTCTAGGAAAATTTGAACTTCATTCTTGTGATCAGTGCTGGGGTTTTGCTTTTCTCTTTTTCCTATCTGTTATCAGACTGTGGCTGGTGACGCACCAGGCCCTGCAGTCTTTTCCAAGCAGGATTCAAGCCAGGCAGAGTGTTTGTCTGCAGAGCTGCCACCCTGGTCCCATCGCTAATCTCATCGTGCAAACAGCTAAAAAAGCATGGCTCTTTCCAGTGATCTTGTGGGAGCCTGCTCCAGGAGACCAAGCATGGGGAGGGGACTCTGAGTCACGATGCTCCCAGGGAAGTACCGAAGGGTCATTGGCTCTGTGGCTGAGTCCTCTGCCAGCTCTTGAGAGGGTCTCTGACAAGAGCTTAACCCCCACAGCATCCCGTCGAAGTCAGCTGTGGCAAGGTACCCACCACTGCACTCGGCTGAACACCCTCCTGGAGAGCAGCCCACGGCTGAGGTCACAGGCAGCTTGAGAGAGGTGACACCTCTCTGTTAAAAGGCAGCAATACTGGACACTTTTCTACATCTCAGCTGGTTTAGACAACGTTTTGTGATTTGATAAATGGGCTTATAGAGACTGCCACTATTCATTTTAATGCTTAAAGATGCAGGTGGATTTATAGCAAAGTTTTCTCAACTGCTCCAGTAGATTGTACTGCTTCTATGCAATGGAAGATCTGCTTCGGCACTTGGGAAATACCAGTAAGGGTTTGCCTGCTTTTAGGTGTGTAAGCCACTCCAGGCACAAGAGATATTGTGAGAAAATAGAAAATGCTTATGAAAGCATGGCAGATACACAAATAACTCCTTGAGTGGATCAGAGAGAGTGATGAAAGAAGATATATACTTATTTCACACCAATTCATAGTCCATCAGTGTCAGATTGGATTATCTCTTATTGATATTCCCCATTTCTTCTTCAATTTGAATAACAATATTGAATGGAATTAATGTGCATTAAATTTTCTACTAAATTGCTACTTAATCTTTTTGTAATTGTTGTTATATGCCCACAAGTTTCTGATTAAAATTCACTCAGGGATTCATGGTCCACAATATACATACCATTGTTTCCATAAACATAGTCTCTCATTTATGGTTTTGTATGCCTAACAATGAATGCACAAGAAAAGAAATCTGATGGTGAATATGTAACACCAGAGAACAGGAAATACAATGTTTTCTTTTTAACAATCCACATCTTACAAGTTTTAATAAGGAAATTAATTGTTATCTGATCTTCAGCATGATGTTCTCCCACTGAAATTTATGACTTGGTAGAGAGCATTACTTTTGTGTATAATCAATATCTTTGCTTTACAAGAAGTCAATATATTCTTTATTTACCATGACGTAGAGAAAAGATGTGTCAGAAAAAACTCCATGGACAGCAAACATTCACTGGTTCCTAAAGCAAGGATTGGTATGGAAATTAATTTTCTTCTTCCTAATTTTCTTTTTTATCTATAAGGAAAAGAATTAATTATTCTTACATTTTAACTGCTTTTTTTTTAAATAAAGAAATATAAACAAATAACTAGCTAAAAAATTCTTCAGCTTGTTTTCTGTTTTTATATACAATACCACTAGCTATATAAATCATTAGGGTGCTATTGTGGCATTTACGTCCCAAGGTGTATATACATATGCTAAATGTAATAGAATACTTCTTAAATTTTCTTTGAATTGATTGGGAGAGGGAAAGAGAAAAAATTATCTGATTTTCAATGGTGAGACATACATCCTCATCAAATTAATTTTGTGAGCCGGAATTTCATCTTTTTACTACTTATGGCCACTGAAAAGGATTAATTTGCATACGTATATTTAAATAGTTTGGTTTCACTCTGCTTAAAAATTCACAACTAAAAGTTCTGAAACTCCATTTATGGTCTGTAAAATTTCTCCACTCTATTCATCTAGAGAAAAAATAAAAGAAACGAGCTAAATGTTCAAAGCTAAGAGTGAATTTTGCAATGTGGTAAGAATAGAGAAATGGTTAAGGACTTAAATACCTGGGGGGCACAGAAAGAAAAGAAAATACACTTATGAATACAGAATTCCTTTTATCTAGCTTAATATACCTTAATTTAGAGCACCCTTTACAGCGTAAAGAAAAGTATTTCAGACACTGAAGTATCTATGAGGTAAGGCCGGTATGCATTGGGTAAGAAGAAGAGCTAAATCCTGATGGGACTCTGAGCAACTTCCTTTTCCATGGATGTCACATTGTTATCAACACCAGACAGTTTCAAAGGGAAAGAATAAAATTCAGTATCTGTTCCATCACTGAGCAAGCTCCTAGTGACTTGACAAGTTATAGGTAAAAAATAATCTATTTGTATTTAATCCCTATTTATGAATTAAAATGATCATGTTTGTGCTGTTACAATGACAAAAAATGTCATACTCTACTGAATTGGATGTAGAGGATTGTTGCTTAGATAGTTCTGCACGAAATTATTTTTTATTGTATTGCACTGAAAGATTTCTCTTGCCAAATGATCATTATTCATGATTCCAGACAAAAAAGCACTTCCAGATAAAATGGGCTCAATCATATTGTTAGGAGGGAAAAATGTAGGCGCCAGATTAGCATGTGCTCAATGTTTGGCTCAGAAGCTGCTATAACATAATCCTTTATGGTCTGAGCTAATTAATTAGTTTCTATATCAAAGAGCTTGGCTTATACTTCCAGCAAGGCATAAAGAACAATATAATGTCAGCTAAACATTAAAACCCATCTTTTGAAAAGAACCCCCTGCTCTAACACTCTCGTGTAAGTTTCAAATAGGTGGAATTTCAAGCAAAATCTCCATATTAAATTCTTAGCTTTTAACCAATCATCTTTAAAATAAAATGTAGGAATCTGTACAACTGGACCCAAAGAGACTGATTGTATTGAAAGAGGTGTCTGGAACTGGATGTCAAGTGGATTATGCATATCCACACATATCCATACAAATGTAAGTACGACTGAGGATGTTCAAAAGCTAAAAAGAGATAGCTTTTAAAGATTTTGTACACTGGTTGTAGTCAGGTGCTGTTGTGGTTTAACCCCAGCCAGCAACCAAAAGCCACGCAGCTGCTCACTCGCTCCCCCACCAGTGGGATCAGGGAGAGAATCAGAGGGTAAAAGCCACAAAAATACTCATGGATTGAGACAATGACAGTTTAACAGGAAAAGCAAAAACCACACATGCAAAATGAAACAAGGAATTAATTCACTGCTTCCTGTAAGCAGGCAGGTGTTCAGACATCTTCAGGAGAAGATTAATTGTACTCCAGTCAAAACCAGAACTGAAGCTTAGCTTTGTCAACAGTATTTATTGTTGCGTAAGCGTTTCCCTTATCATGTTTATAATTTCCTTGTCCTTCATCTCCTAGCCTTTGAAGATGGAGGTGTGGGACACCAGCTTCGGTATCTGCATGCGGGAAAGGTCTCTGACAAGTCTTAACACCATCATTTTAGACATTTTAGTGAGTGGGGACCTAGCAACAAAATATTATTGTCATTATAAAAAATGATAGTAATTACTGAAGTGCTCAAATATCTTGAAGAAGAGTCAGAAAACTTAAATCTGAGAGAGAAATAGCTGTCTTCTGGGGAAAATGTCATTCAATATTCCATAAAGCACTAAGTTGTCAGGAGCCCTCTGAAAATCCTCTTTTCTACCTGCAACACCAATGGTATGATTGCCAGATTTTAAAACATTGGTTTAAAGGTGAAGAAATAAAACATCCCTGCTGGAACACTGTGCCACGAAAGGAAGAGCAGAGATTGAGTACAGTGCTGCTGGAACAAACCCACGCTCTGTGTAAGCTGTTAGGATCCATGCACAGCAAATGGATCATCTGTTTGCAGCATGGCATTTGTCTGTACTGGACCTTTGACACAAGTCACTGAAGACTCAAACACTTCTGGACATTGTCAGGTGGAGAAGGAACAGCAAGGAAGAAGCACTATGTTCCAACAAATGAAATCATATACAAAGCAAGTCTTCTAAGAGAGTGTGAGAAATATGTGAGAAATGTAAACTGAAGCATTTTCTTTCCCATCAACAGGACAAGGCAAGAACAAGACTTGACAGACTTTTTTTTTTTTTTTCTCCTCCACTGATTCATATTTTGGTCCATTCTTTCAAATATTTCTGTTGCAAATCAGATACTGGGTGTTACTGGGAGGGGCATTTATCTCCCTCAAAAAAACTCCACTCTAATTTAATCCAAGATAATTAATTTATTTACTGTGGAAGCCAGAAGTTTATTTAAATTTTACCATTTGGGGTTTCCTAGACATATTTTAATTCACTTCCAGATTTAATCTTTGGGCAATAAATGCCAAACTTTCAAAATAATATTTATTCTGTAAAATGGCACAAAAAGGTAAAGAGGTGATCTTCCAAATTTACACATGAAATTAAGAAAATCATGACTAAGTTAGTTAAAAGACGGTACTTAGATGCCTCTTCAAATATTGCAGTTGGTTTGTTTTAAAGGAAACTTTTCCATCCATTGAAGCTTACTTTTATACACCCTTTAAAGTAGGATTTTCTTTGCACAGATTTTGGTGGTTCTCATTTAAAAAAAAGATGTCATATTTCCCAAATGTTAATATTAGATATAAAGTTTAGAAATTTTATGCTTCAGTAAGGTACTCACATATTTACAATGTGCAATCCTGCAGCACCATTTGTCCTGCAAAGTTATTGACAAATACTATTTGCCACTATTTAAAAATATTTAACCCAAATACCAAGCTGATCCTTTACACTGTTTGCTTTCTGGAAAACATCAGTTTGCTTCTTTCATCCTGTACCCGACTGCAAGCACAGGATTTACTTTTGATCCCCGGCTGCATCTACAGGGACATTACTGGCAGAGAGGTAGAGATGTGATCATCCAGCTCTGCACAGTGCTTGTCAGGCCACATCTGTAGTACTGTGTCCAGTTCTGGTCCCCACTATTCAAAAAAGGCATGGACTGATGGGAGGGGGTCCAAAGGAGGGCCATGGAGACAAACAAAAAGCTGGAGAACCTGCCCTTTGAGGAAAGATGGGAGGAGTTAAGTCTTTTAATTTGAGAAAAGGTGGCTCAGAGTGTATCTCATCACAGTATTCCAGTATTTAAAGTGTGGTTACATTTTAATGGAACCTCTCTCCTCATAAAGATCTACATGGAAAAGTTAAGAGGCAGCAAGGAAAGTTGTATCAGGAGTAGTTTCATCTTGACATAAGAAATATTTTTTTTATGGTGAGTAAAACCATTCACTGGAACAATGTCCCCAGAGATGTGGTAGAATCTTCACTGCTGAAGGTTTTCCAGATGCAATGGGACAGGTGCTAGGTGATCTTCCACAGGCTCCCATTCCTGTGCAAGTTTGGACCAGATCACTTTCAACCTGAGCTGTTCTGTGATTGTGTAATTATAACTTACACAGATTCACCTGATGTGACTAGTACAGACTATGTTAGGAGACTTTCCAACATATCAAATCAAAAGAAAAATCATAGTTGACAAGTTTTAGATCTTTTATAGGTAAGAGAAAATAGAAGAGCTGGAAAATCCCTGGAGTAAGTGGGGTTTACACCTGCACTGCCAAAATTGCAAAACCACCAGAGAGCAAAACAAGGGTAAGAGCCTTTAATTTTGCTAACAAATAGCTTGGGGACTTCAAATCACCCATTAGCAAAACACCCTTGGGTCTCTTTGCTTTAGGTAAAAGTTTCATCCCACAAAATATCCATTCTGTTTTGATATAATGCAAGTGCTTCAGGGGATAACTGCAGAGGTCTGAGGTGTTAGTTAAGCTGGGAAATCACAAATGCTCAGAAAAAAATTTAATGTTGGCCTGTGTATACAGTACAAAAATGAACTCTGAATATGAAAACTGGGAAAACAGACCAAAGAGAGGTACTGGATGCACATGTTGAGGTGCTGATTCCAGCTGACTCCAAGGAACCCACTGCAGGAGCTGATGTGAGCTGGTGCTGTCTCTGCAGATGATCTCCTCAAGTGCTTCAATATTTGCCATCTTTTTTTCTCAATACCAAAATCAGTAATTAAATTTATAGGCAAGGGATTAGGTTAAATTTCCCAAGTTAAGTCTGTTTCAACCCCAGCAGTAGAGAAAGTATAATTTTGTTTAAAGATCAGTTATTTGAATTATGTTGTCGTGAAAAATAGAGTAGATCCGAAATTCATTTTTGCCTCTAATGGGAATTTGTTCTCAAATATGAGCAGTCTAGGACTGTCAAGATCATTATTAATATCTTGCATTTTTATAAAGCTTTTCATACTGAAGTATCCCAAAATATTTTATAAATTACAGCCTACTGGTCATCCAGCTTTCTGCCGTTCACAGCATCTCCAGCAAAAAAGAATAATGAATAATTTTGTCAATGGAAATGACGGGCATATTTCATTTAACATAATATTTTCAACTTGTTTTGGAATAAAAAACCCCACACTGTCTGCCTTCCAGGAATAAGAATTCATCACTGCAAAATTACCCCTAATATCTTGCAAAAAAGAACATTTTGTGGGGTCCATCCAGAGCTGGCAGCAGTAGCTATTTAGGCCGTGCTCCATGCATTTCTGTCATGAGGAAGGAGCTTGTGTGGCAGCTCAGGCTTGGACAATGGGTAAAGAAAATCTCTGCCAGAGGCTGTGATGGTGAGAAAGGACAGAGGAGTCTGAGGAGTTCAAACAACTCCTCCACCAGTGAGAAGCCACCTCAGATGGTCCATGTGTGCTGTGAGCAGCAGCCAGGGAAGAACAAGTTTCCATGCGAACAACTGGGATAATTTCCCATGTAAACAAGACATTAGATTTATTTTTGCCCTGCAATGGATGAACACAGAGATTTCTAATAGCCTTCTAAACCAGTAGTTAGGGGAACATACAGCTTTTCTAACTTACGACACAATGGTTTTTCATCCTCAAAGCAGCAGCAAGCCTTTTTTTTCCCCTTGTTTTAACTTCAGGCCAATAGGAAAAAAAGAACTAAATTTGCTAGTTGTGGGAGAAACATAGTTCAGGCTAACATATTCAGGATTAGATTTACCTCTCTGAGGAAGTATCAGTATTTGCATTTTTGAGCTCTGTTCAGAAGTATATGACACAGTTTCTAATCACACTCTGTCTTGAAGGCAGAACTTTTCATGGTAACTGGTCAGAATAAATAAATACATAAAATTGATTTTCTTTCACTGAAACTGCATATGGCAGAAAATGTTTTGAACTTTGCCCTGTTTCCTTCAGCATTTTGGGAATGCTTATGACTCTTACATAAATACCTGAAGAGAAAAATCATACTTAAAAATTTTCTAGTATGTCAGAATGAAGGTTTAACAGTTAACTCTTAACTAGGGAGTTAAAAACATTATAGTACACAAATTTCTTTTTCAGGTTGGTGTTAAAAAGATCTGGTTTTCTGTATTGTTTTGCATGTGTCAAACAAAACAATACATTCTGTTTCTTCTTCACATTCTTGACAAGTAAAGACCTAAGAGTAAAACTTTTAGTACATGCAAATTTCAACCTTTGCCTATAGAAAATGAAATAAAATAGAGGATTTTAGACAGAACATATTTTTCCTTTTGGCACTCCTTGTCCATTTAAAAGTAGAAAAAAATGCAAAACCATTGAATGAATAATTCATACAGAAGCAGATTTTTTCTTCTCTTCATGCTCTGAATTCAAACATAAATGCCCTTATGTGGAGTATGTGTCTGTGTACACTCGTTAAGCATTCACTTGCTTCCAGAATCTTCCCTGTCTACTTAAAAATGCAAAATCTAATGATTAAAAACAGAGTGATGCACAGTTCTATGCTAAAAGGTAATAACACTGTGAACAATAGAGGAGATATCTGGGGAAAAAAAGGGAAAAAACCTGTACCTATTCTCTGTTTTGAATATGTAAGTGCAGTGAGATCTCTTAGTCAGAACCAGACATAATTATTATCTGTTTCTTCTCTACAGCAGTTCATCCCCAGTTTTCAGGACATTTCTAAAAAAGTTAATAGTAAGCTATTATCATATGCTGCGAAGTTGCAGGAAAGGAATTCTTCCCACCCCTCTTTGATTTCCCCAGAGCATTTGCTACTGATGACTGATAGATTTTACTGATTTAAGCTACATTATTTTTCTCACATCTGCGCCTGATCCTGATATTGAAATAAATTATTAGCTTGTACATGGTACTGTAACCATTTCAAGAAGTTGATGCATTCTATCTACTCTTTTCAAATTATTTGTTTTCATTATCTGTTGATACACAAATGTGGGAGGTAGGGAAGTTCTCTGTCAAATACAGCACACGATATTTTCTTCTTTGATGATGTAACAGAATGGGGGAATAACGACTTTTGGTGAAGGGATAGTGAGTAACATTCTTTCAGCCCTGTGGACATCCATAATAGCCCCTTTTTTTGTTTGTTTGTTTTTTTGTTTTTTAGCAGTGCAGGTATTTTCACTACTGTTTCAAAGTATTCTGCTTCATTCATCATAATTTTGACCACACAAACACAGCGGAACCACAGCTACCACACTTCTATACACCTTTCTAACCTGTTGGCTTTGGCTTTCTGCCAAAACATCCTCATTCCACAGGAGCTGATGCTACTTCCACTACTGTTAATTTTTAGTGGTTATACAGTGCCAAGACTTTTACCATCTCACTTGAAACACAAATGGATTCAGAAGCTCTTTTCATAGGTAAAACACAGGTAAAAGAATGGCCAGTGGTTATGTCAGGTATTCATTTTCACCAGGCTTCCTACTCTCTTTCCCAGTCTCTTCTTTCTCTCTCTTGAGTTGGCCGGTGCTCTACATCAGAATGAGCGCAGAGGACACAAATAACTCCCTCAACCTGAGACAGCAGAAAACCACCCGTATCCCGGGCTGCATGGAAAGAAACGTGACCAGAAGGTTGAGGGAGGTGATTCTGCTTCTCTGCTCTGCTCTTGTCAGCCATCACCTGGAACACTGGGTACAGTTCTGGTGCTTCCAACATAAGGACATGGAACTGTTGGAGCAAGTCCAGAGAAGGGCCACAAAGTTGACAAGAGGACTAAAGCCCCTCCCCATGAAGGCAGACTGGGAAAGCTGGGGCTGTTCATCCTGGAGAAGTGAAGGTTGTGTGGAGACCTCATTGCAACCTTCCAGTACCTGAAGGGGCCTACAGGGAAGCCGGAGAGGGACCCTTCATCAGGAGCTGGAGTGACAGGACAAGGAGTAATGGGTTCAAACTGAACGAGAGGAAATTTAGATATATGAAACAAATCCTTCAGTTGTAGTGAGACGCTGCAGCAGGTTGCCCAGGGAAGTTGTGAGTATCCTGTCCCTGGCACTGTTCAAGGCCAGGTTGGATGGGGCTTTGAGCGGCTCGGTCTGGTGGAAGGTGTCCCTGTCCATTGCAGGGAGTTGGAACTAAAAGGTTTTAGGTCCCTTCCAACCCAAACCATTCAATGATTCTAAATAAAGCAAAATCATTCTTAAAAAAATATTTAATGTGGAACAGTCTACATAATTTTAAAAATGCCACTGAAAAGACAGTGGAAAAGTCCATGTAAGTACACAGAATTAATTCACCAGAGAAGGTGAAATAATAAACCATTAAAGTTTTTTCAAAGGTTTACAGCTAGCAGTATATGTGAGGGCTTAACTGGAGCAGCTGAAGGTAGAGTTTAGTTACATTTATTTTCCAAATTCCATTAAATTCAATTAAAACAAGATAAGACTAGAGGGTCTTAGAGACAATTGGCCCATCTTAAAATTTGTTTTACAAAGTAATTTACCTTGGAAAGAGCTCAGAAGAAAAAGCCTGCTCAAATGTTCCAAGTCTGCCAAAATCACAAATCTCTTACAGGGGAGAGTGATTGCCAGCTTTAAAAACAAGTGTTTCCATCCACTTGTAATGATACAAAAGCTACAGAAGGGAAAATAGTCCGCAAATCCATAACTACTTCTGCAATGTTTTTAAAACGTGGTTTTAGGTTCTTTGAAACAAAAAGCAAAATCTGGCAGTTGTTTTAGATTTTTACTTTTCACTCTTTCTGAACGACAGGGTTTAGCTTTCTAGGGTTTTTTAAATGTACTTCAAGGTCTCTTTAGTGACCTAGAGTGTTACATTAGAAAATCTCTCATATCATCACTAGTGAAATAGCAGTTGAATATTTCACAAGATAACTTTTGGTGTGATTTATCATACAACTAAATTAAAGAAGGTTGCAAAAAAGGACAGGTGGTGTACCTTATGTTTTCCTCAAGTTACAAGATTGCAGATAAACCCTTACAGCACAGCAGCTGTTTATTGTCATGCTTTTCTATTAGTAATCAGTTTATGTACCATAGTTTTTCTCATGTCAGCTTCAGTTAATATCTTCTAAATAGCTCAGCAGGTCAGGTTTCAATCTTTTGTGATGTGATAATTCCATTAGATCATCATCCTTGTATTATTTCCTCTGTTTGCTTCACTACTGACATATTTTGTTTGTCCTACCAATCAATTCCATTTTCAAGAGCCATCCTTTCACATGACTAAGCTTTTCCAGTTTTCAATTGTTTTCATTGATTTATTCCTTAATGTTCCTACATTTATTTTCTGAGACATCCTCACCTAAGGATAATTAAACTGTTCTTTGTCTCCTGTGAATAATAACTCAGACAAACTATATTGTTCTCTTATCTTTCACTCTTCAGACATTTCTTTCAGCTTGATATTGATGTTTGTATTGGGTTTCCTTGGCAAGGTTTTGGTAGTGGGGAGGCTACAAGGGTGGCTTTTGTGAGAAGCTGCCAGAAGGTTCTCCTATGTCCAATGGAGCCAATGTCAGCTGGTTCCAAGATGGACTCACAGCTGTCCAAGGCTGAGCCCATCAGCGATGGTAGTAGGGCCTGTGGGATAACATAGTTTAGAAGAGGGAAAACTACTGCACAATACAACTGCAGGTGGAGAGAGGTGCGACAATATGTGAGAGAAACAACTCTGCAGACACACATGTCAATGGAGAAGAAGGGGCAGGAGGTGCTCCAGGTGCCAGAGCAGAGATTCCCCTGCAACCCCTGGTGCAGCCCATGGGGAGGCAGCTGTGCCCCTGCAGCCCATGGAGGGCCACAGTGGAGCACTGATCCCCCTGCATCCCGGGAAGGAGACCTATGCCTGAGCAGGTGGATGCCCAGAGGGAAGGAGGATTCCACGGGTAGCCAGCTTTGGAACGGACTTCTGGCAGGACCTGTGGACCCATGGAGAGAGGAGTCCACACTGGAGCAGGGTTGCTGCTGGACCTATGGACCTGTGGAGGACCCATGCTGGAGCAGCCTATTCCTGATGGAGTGCACCCTGTGGAAGGGTCCTGCACTGGAGGAGTTTTTGGAGGACTGTCTCCAATGGGAGGCACCCCATGCTGGAGCAAGGGAAGAGTGTGAGGAGCCCTGCCTCTGAGAAGGAAGGAGGGACAGAGACAATATATGATGAACTGACCACAGCCACAATTCCTTGTTCATCCTGCGCTGCTGGAGGCAAGGAGGTAGTGAAAACCAGGGGTGAAGTTGGGTCAAGAAAGAAGAAAGGGGTGGGAGAAAGGTGCTTTTAAGATTTCTGTTTATTTCTCTTTAAGCTACTCTGATTTAGTTGGCAATAAATCAAACCAATTTCCCCATGTCAAGTCTGTTCATCCATGACAGTAACTGGTGAGGGATCTCTTCCTGCCCTTATCTCGAACCAGGAGCCTTTCATTGTATGTTCCCTGTCCAGCTAAAGAAGGGAGTGATAGAGCAGCTTTGGTGGTTATCTGACCCCCAGCCCACATCAACACACTGGACACCTTCCCTTCTGCTTTCTGAAATACCTTCCATGCCAATAAACCTCTTTTTTTAAGCAGTTAATTGAACTTTACATATTTTACTTTTTGTTGCCGAAGTCCCTGTCTCTAATTATGTTTCTATTCTTTGTCTTAGAGCAGCTATGTTTGTACTCTAAATCTCTACTGGTGATTTTCCCTGCAGTAAGCTTGATGACATTATGTATAGTTGGCATTTATTCCAACACCTCCTCCTTTCCTTGCATCTGGATTCAAGCCTCCTCTCAGTGAGTATCTGTCATCAGTGAACGTTTCATTGCCCTGATTAAAAAAAAATATTTCATCAGACACCCTCTGTGGGCTGCTTGCCAACATCCTGGGCTCATGCAAACGTGCATTGCACTTCGTGTTTGGTTGCAGAAGCTCTGGCCACATGAGGCAAAGGCAGTTCTCTTTATAGAAACCTTCTTTTGCATATTTAATTATCTACCTGAGGTAATGCTAGTCCCTTTTGCTTTGCCCTTTGACATGTTCTTTCACCAGGGTCAGCAGGAATGACTTTCGATGCATACAAAGATGCAGCTTGAGAATTTCAGGTAAAGAAACAATGGATCAAGCTACCCACACGAAGTCTTAGATCTCTTCTCTTCCAAAACATATTTCTCCCCAAACAATGGGGTTTGGGGTTTTGTTCCCATTTTACTTCATTTTTACAGGGTACTGGTACTTTGATCTGGTTTCCTTTAATGAGACTTCACTCAGTTGTTCTTCACTTAGTTATTTCCCCTAGCAGTTCCCACAGTGCAGTTGAAGTTTTCTACACATTCTATTATTTAATACTTTTATCATACTGAAATACATTGTATGGCTGAGGTAAATGATAAATACAGTTTACTTTCCAAGACATAGATAAGAAAAAACTAAGCCTTTGCACAAGCTTTGCTTATATAATACGATGTAACATGAATTTAAGAACAATAAAGAAATTTTGTTTCATATTTGACATGGTTCTTTCAAGATCTATTAAAACCTTTTCATATTGCAGGAGACAAAGCAGGAGAGGCTGGTATTTTCAGCTTTTTTGATGTAATTTACAGGTGTCACGATAAAAAAAAGGAAGTTAGCACTGCAAAAGGAAAAAAAATTCTGATGGTATGGAAAAGAACTGTGTTTCAGCCTTTACAGTAGATATTGAAACAGGAAACTGCATCTGTTTTTCTAAAAGTTCTAAAAGATCGCCTGTTTTCACAAATGATTTACCATTGCTAGTATATTAAATTACATCCCAAAATTGTCCTTCCCATCTGTGTCCAGAAGCTCCCCAGGCAGACAAGCAGCATGCCCAGACTCCAGAGGGAGGCAAGTGTGAGCACTGGGTGAGTTATGTAGGATTGAGGAGATGCAGTATCTCACTGCCCAACAAAGGAAAAATATTTTCTCCAGAGCATACAGGAGAAAGACTTTAACAAAACCAGACATATTTACTGACTCTCCCTTAGCACTCTGAAAGAGGATTTATTAAGCCTGAGACAGTTCTCACCTGTGTGGTCTTTTGGGACAGTGCTGCAATGGAGCAATGGAGAGGGATTGCTGGCAGCAGCAAGCAGCTGAGACAGGAAGGGTCAGGGGATATTCAGGTTTCTGCTCTCAGACTCTCCTCACCCATTCCTCAAGCAAAACTCAGGGGCTCAGTTGCTTTCTCGAAACAGCAACTGAAAACTATTTTTCATTTTGGAAGTCCTTTATGTGATTTGATTACTCTTGGTCCTCTAGGAACGTTTTTCTTGGATTACATAGAATGGAACAGTTTATTTCAAAGAGCAAAAATAGTTAATTTCTAAGGCAGAGAAAGACCAGACTGAAATTTAGTAAATCTCTCAAATGTTTACTAAGGAATTTTACAGTAACATTACATCAATTAGAATAAAAAGAAAGGAGGGGTGGTTTTTTTTGGTTATTGAATATGCAGCCACAATGATCTAATATTTAATGTTGGTATTGTGAGTGATTTCATTTATAACTGAGCACCCTACTTTCAGTTCCAGCTGCTCAATAGTATGACCAAATACTGATATCAGAAAATACGAAGAGTAATTCAGTTCACTGTATTACGCAAATTAAGTATCTCTGGCTATCAATAATAAGTGTAAAAAATACCCCCAAACTAATGCTAGCAAAAATTCCATTAAATTTGTTTATTACGGAGAAGAGAGATGTATTTATTCTTTGCTGTATTACTTCTATGTAGCTTTTTGATTCATGCTTTATAGTGCTAAGACATCACTTGTTGCAATGATTAACACCACGATTGTATTAAATATAAAGCATCTCTTATGCCATGTAGGTAGTTCCGTTTATCCAATAACCCATAAACACTGTTTTGGTTTCCATGGTTACTCAGGGGCTGCTAGCATTTTTCTTCAACACCACTGGTTGCCAAGAATACAAGAAGTTGTTAAAAAACACAGCAGTTACAAGTCCAGATTGCAAGGGTGTAGTCCTGCACTGGGAAATTGCATCTAGTAAATCTCGTTGGATACATCATTTGAATCCAGAATGTATTCTCAGCAGCATTCTTCTTTGGATTAATCGAGATACTAAGATTGCAATAAGAAGGGAAAATCACAGAAGCATTTATTCATAGAATGGTTTGGGTTGGAAGGAACCTTAGAGATCATTAGTTCCAACCTCCCTGCCAAGGGCAGAGACACCTTCCAGCTAGAGGCTGCTCAGAGCCCCATCCAGCCTGGCCTTGAACACTTCCAGCGTGGGACATCCACAGTTTTTCTGGGCTACTTCTTCCAGTGTCTGATCGTCCTCAAAGAAATAAAAAATTTCTTCCTAATATCTAATCTAAACCCATCCTCTTTCAGTTTAAGGCCATTCCCCCTTCTCCTATCACTACATCCTCTTGTGAAAAATCCCTGTCCAGATCTCTCACAGGCCCCCTTTAGATGTTGGAAGGCTGCTATAACTGAGCTGTATTCTGAAATAGAAACCTTTAAGGATCTCTATCAGATTATATGTAAAAAACAGTTGCCAATTATTTCTAAATTTTCACTTCAATATATTAAAAAATAAAATCCCGTCTTTTCATTAGAACAAGTGATGCCAAAAATCTAATTTTTTATCTAATTTAGAAGTGAAATAAGAGAATAGCTTTACTTTTCAGACACATGTAACCCAATATAACTTACCAAACAAACAACTTGCTGAAATAATTTCATATTGTGTAAAGACCAAACAATTTCTGCAATTTGCTATTATACATGATACAGACCTAGTACCTACAATATTTATTTTTTTAAAAAAACAAAGGAAAATATAATTATAGACTACACACTTAATGGGCAGGAACATAAGTGTTGTTGTTGTCCAAAACAACAGATCACATTTCTCAGGAATAATAAAATTTTGCTTAACTACCATGAAAGAAAAACATCTTTTTTTAAATGAAGCATCTCTCTTTTGCCTTCACTGAAAGTTCTAGAAATGCTGAATATCAAGTATCTAAAATAAAATCCTGAGCCATTTTTGTTCTGGCTGGAGATTTTTTTCAAACTGTGTTTGTTAGTGGATATCTCTTTATCTCCTTTATAAGATAGTTTATTTAAATCTCAGTTGACATTTTCAGTTCATTAGTCAATTAAAAAATTCCAGTAGCCAGCAGATTAAAGAACTGCATGAAAAGATTTATAAATTTATAGTCACAATACTTTATCTAGGACTGAATTAATTTTCAGTTGAAATATATGCATTAGTTATATTCTATTAACTGTAGTGGGGGACTGACTTTTTAAGCTACCAGCATAGCCTTTAAGCCTAAGGCATTTAAACATCTGGAATCCATTAGAAAAGTGCAACATTTCTGTGGGAGCTCGTCCCCAGCAGACCATGAGCCAAACAGAAAACGTTCTGGTAACCCTATTGGGTTAATATAGAGGATAGAGGTAGATCTTTGCTATCTCTAAGGCTGTCCAGGACCTGGAAAACAAATCTGGATCTTTAGCTGCGGCAGGACTACACTAGGCTGCTTTCAAGACCAAGATTTTGTTGCGCTCCGTTATTCAGGAGCTGTCTGGAAACAGCTTTATAGGGGAGTTGCACTCTATTCATGAAACATGCCTCGTTGCACAGAAAATAGCTGCATAAACAATACAGTAAACAACACATACTGCAAAAATTCAGCAACATGGTGGAAAATTGTACAAAACAGGAAAATTCTCCAGAGTTCATGGTGTGATGTTTAAGAAATCAGGCTTTTCTGATGCCTTTTTTGAGCTATTTCTTTGAAAGTTCACCCTCCCTGCGCTCTCTATCAGCTATCAATTTGTGTGAGTTTGCTGCTACCATTTTTTGTACCTTCTTACCAGTGGATGGTGTGGAAACAAAGAGCCAACCCTGCTACAGATACATAAGACACTACAATCAGCTCATGAACCCTGGGCCAAACATGGCTCAGCGCCAGGTGAATATTAAGGCCATAACACACACTTCTCCCCAGCCATCTGCTTTTGGCAACTCCATGGGACAGGATACTGCATCAGCTAAACATTTGTTTTGACTGCACTGACGTAAGAAATATTTGAAATTCAGTTTTAATAAGGAGGTCCCCAACATAAGAAAGGGCAAGAATGAGTTTGACATGGAAGATTCCACTCAAATTTGTACTGTGAAATACAAAACCACCTGAAACTCTGCCTGCTTAATTGCAAATAGCTTGTGCATTTTTTTTCCCTAGGCTCTCCATCACTCCCTATAACTATAAACAGTATAAAAATTAGTCAAATTGAAGTAACTCTTGCTCTTAAATCATGCATTCTTCCCTCCTGGCCTCAACAAGCAGCTCAGGCATAGAGAAAAAATATATTTAAACACAGCTCTTCATTATTGCTGACTGTTTGAAGGGCCAGCATGATATGACAGCATCTTAAAATATTGCCATAATAGTTTAAAGGAATTATTCTCAGCATGCCCAGAAAAGCTTCTCAGCAGTAATACTGGGCTTAGGAACATCAGCATGAACTCTCATGAAGGCTAAACCAGAAGATTTACCACTTGATTTATTCAGTCATGTTCCCAAATAACTGAAAGCTCATAAAATCCTAAGATACGTATTGCTTTTTATGGAAAGCTATCAAACAGACTACCAGAAGAAAGGGTATTTGGGGTGGTAGTTGTTTTGTAGGTTGTTTTTTTTTTTTTAATGTTAAAATGTTTTTATGTTTTCTTAAACTTGTAAGACAAATGCTGATGAAAAGAAAAAATAAAGATGGTTTAACCTCTCTCATAGTTTCCCACTTTGCCATACTGTATCAACTTTTTTTTTGTTTTTTAAACGTGCTGGTATTTTAGACAGTGGACCACACAGTATTAGCAGGAAGTACTGTCCTGACCTCATGCATGTCTTTACAGGAAGAGTCTGATATTCAATTTAATTCTTCTCCTTCACCCCCCACTCCTCCCCTCAAACTGATTTGGAACATTTAAATGTTGAGTTGATTTCCCTGTGGAAAAAACACTGTTTCCTTTGTTTTATTTCAGCATGCAACAAACACTAACTCCATAAAAAGCTTCTTAAAAATAAATTAGACATGCCAATACTGACACTAATTTCCTAAATTTAGGAGTGTTGACATTCAGAACTTCAATTTGTTGTAAGATGAAGCACTGACCTTTCTGAAATTGGAAAATCACACTTGCATCAACAGAATTCAGGTAAAGGCGTAAGTTCAAAACCTGGAGACAGTATCCTTTCTCTATTCTTCCCAAAGTGAAGACATTTCAAAAATGAGAAGTCTTGGTTAGTTTGATCTATATAAAGTAAAAGAAATAGCAGTGTGCAGACTCCTGTTTCATTTAAAGTCATGACGAGGGGTCGAGTTCTTATCTCAATCTAAGCAAAGCACAACAGAATTTTTTTAAAGTTTTCTCTTTGCCTCTTATTAAAATTATGCTGTAAGCTTCTGACCTTTTTCCATTATTATGATCTCTGTACACTTCCAATGATTAACTATTTAAGCAAATGTTTGTCATGTCTCAATCCAGTAATGTTTGCAAAGTGCTGCCGCTCCAATAGATGGACAAATAAGAATTTAATTGCAAAAATTACCACAATGACATGTCAAACATATATTTCATGGAAAGCAAACAATTAGAACATCAGCTTTAGTCATTAAAACCATATTGTTTGTTTAGTCCATTAACATCTTTTTAGCCAGCAGAATAAAAATGGATATCATTACAGCAGTAAAAAGCAGCAGGGTCTTACCTACATAACAGCATTGCCTTAGCCTTGGTCCGAAAAGAAGTGTTCCTGCACAGACAGTCCAAGGTGGGAGCACTGCCAGGACAACACAAGTTTTGGTTCTAAAGCTGGCTGAGTATTTGTGCAATACTTTTGTTTACCTGATAAGGATACAAATTCATATCCTACGTGTCTGAAAGCTGCAAGCTTTCAGGATAAGGTACTTTGTTCTTGGATTACCAGTCCTGCAAGGTTCCACAGTTTTTAAAATATTTAATACCATTTTTGTCTTTCTCTTTCAATACATATTTATAACTGTGAAATAATTTAATGCTTATTTAAGGCTTTCTATTATCTTATCTCAAATAGTTGAGGCTGGAGTTGTGATTATCTCAGGGAGACAGGATTTTCTATAGTCATATCGGAGGAATAACAAATTTTGCTCGACACTGCTTGTTGGGTATCTCTCTCTTCAAGGGACAAGCTTTTGAACAGCCAAAACCCTCCTACTTTTTTTCCTTTGCCTTCCCCAAACACGCAAGTTTCACTTTTTTTGAGATGCCTGAGCATTACATTAAGTAAAAACAGTATTCTTTCCTCTATACAACCTAGAAATTATTTTTCCATTGGCATAGGACACACTATAAGTAGATTGCAACTTGGAATTACTGGGAGTATATAGAAAAACAGGAGATTTTATTAGATTTTGATTTCGACTGCTTATGTGTTACTTTTCCTGCCAAATATGCCCCAAACAATTCCAAATATAAACAGGTTACTTGAAATGTTATTTTGAAATTCTGTAGAAAAGATTGTATTACTGTTTTGTTAAGCAAACCTGCATTGCTGGATACTTTCTATAACTTTTCCTGATGTTTATAACAAGACAAGGTTGCTGAGAATAGATTCTTTCATTGTAAGTATTATACAGAGTTGAACGTAAGAAATGGAGAACATATTTACTCATCAAAACACCTTTGTAATTTTCAAATTCATTACTTTGGAGTCATAGTTTTTGTTACAGCCTACTTTGAAAGAAATCACTTTCTTTATAGCTACTTTCCTGCTCTGTATGTTTCTTAATTCTTTACTCCCAGAACAGTTTCAAGTTTGCCTTTGTATTGCACTATAAAGCTACAAGAAAAAAACCAAAAAACCCATTTACATTTTTGTTATTGCCCATCATCTCTGCATATGCAAGTATGTGCATTGTTGTGTATATGGTTAGAAAATACTGAGCAATCCAAAGTATCGTAATGAAGCTGTAGCTGTATTTTTCTTTCCTTTGCAATAGAAATTATCATAATAATATATATAATACCAATGGCTGGATTTGATACAGTCATTTGTCAGTAATTTACTAGTGACCACTAATGATTGAAGAGTGATAATTTTGCTGTCTCATATATTGTGAGAGACAAATGCTGATCCATTTTGACATTCCATTAGTGGCTGGATTTTGTGGTTGCATGCATCCTGAATACCTCTTTGCCTGTGCTGTGGCCATGGTCATAGCAGCTTTGAGCAATTTTCCATGCTCAAAGCTGCTATGTGACATAACTCACTGTTATAGAACATAACTA
>VYZT01056705.1:0-129765 GCA_013400735.1 Pomatostomus ruficeps | reverse complement strand
TCTCTGTAGGATCTCTGAACTCCTTTTCCAGAAGGTACTGAACCCAAACCCAGGCACTGGGCTCCAGCAGCACACGACCCTGCAGACTCCAAACTGCACAGGGCTCTGTGTCCTCTTCAGAATCCCTCACACCTATTTCCCGTGTCTGATCTAGACAAACACCCCCGTCACTGTCACCGTGCTGCAGGTGAGGCTTCTGCCCCGCCCTGCATCCCTGGGACCACAAGGACATCTGCAGCTGGAATTTCCTGGCACGAATGCTTCTGGACTTGTCTTCAAAAAAGCAAATGTTGTGGAAGCTCCCAGCAGCCAGGCAGGGCTTACCTGCTGCTGCTCTGCTTGCAGGGGGTGTGAGGAGCAAAGCACCCCAGAGAAGAGTGTTAGAGGAGACTTTGGGAAGCGTAATCCAGCTGGGAAGGCTGATTTAGGAGAGAAGAAAGGGGATGTAAGGAAATAACTGCAAGCCTGCATCATTGGGGATTTGAAGTGGTTTGGATTTTGGCTGAAATGGCTGAGAGCTGGGGCGTGGGGGTTTATTGAATAATCGCCACTTTCTGTGTAAAGTGCAAAAATGTTCCTGAGAAACCTCTGATTTTTCAGTTGTTCAGACCACACACTTCCTGTGTGTAAAGTGCGCTCCTTTAGAAAGGTCAGGTCCTGCTCCCCGGGCAGGTTATCCCAGCAGCTGGGAAAGTGGGATCACTGCAGGGAACAGTGGGAAACAGTCCCTGTGTCCCCTGTAGTTCCCCAATCTCTGCAGTTCCCCAGTCCCTGTGTCCCCTGCAGTTCCCATGAGGGAGCCAAGATCCAGCAAAGGACCAGCAGAGCTGTGCAAACACAGGCAGAGCTCAGTGCTAACTGCTCTCCTTCCTTCACTCATCTGCCTGAAGCTCAGAAACCAGTCCAGCCTGTTCCAGTCCCCTCCCTCGACTGGTTCCTGGCCTTCAGAGCATCAGAGGTGGGCTCTTTCCTTGTGGGACTGGGAAATGATTCATCCACCAGCACAGGAATGCAACCCTGGAGGCATCGGTTCAAGGGCGTCTCCCAAAATCCTCTTCTGGAGCTGGATTTCTGCGTGGAAGGAATGTGGTCTGGAAAAGTCCTTCCCAGTAAATCTTTGAGCAAAGAGGAGTCAAGCCCCGGTCTCACTCTGATCCTCAGTCTCATCCAGATCTGTGCTGAGGAGAGGAAACATCCTCAACCCTGTGCTGTGCTGTGTGGGTGCCCACGGATCGAGCTGGAGTCCATCCGCTCCGCTGGGTGATGTGTTTAATCCAAATCAGCCAAGCCCTGGGCGGAAAATGAGGCAAGTCCTGCAACTTCTGATGCTTTTCCCTCCTGCCAAAAGTAGGTGAGACAACGCTGCCCTTTGCAGGACGAGCTCTTTGTGTGAGTGCTGCTGTTCAGAACAGCCTGGAAAAGTAGGAAGGAGACGCAAGGATCCAGCCAATTCCTGCTGGGGCGTGGCACAGGGATGCCCCAAGCACAACCTCTCGCTTGCATTAGAAGGAGTCCCGTCCCACAGGGAAGTAACGTGAGCTTCTTGTTTGGTGTTCAAACACGGTAACCAGAACTTCCTGGGAAAAGGCTCTTGGCTCGGCTGAGCTCTGAGCCAGTGCTGGGCAGTGTCCGTGTTCCCATGGAATAACCCGCAGAAGGCTCCTGGGAAGCACTGGGTTTATCTAATGAAAATTAGAGGGGTTTGGGCAGCAGTGCTGCTCCTCACAGACTGGGGTGGCTGGGGGACACCATTCCTGGGGTGGCTTTTTAACTCCACCTGCAGCACAGGAGGGGGTGTGGCCCGGAGGGGACAGGGGATGCAGGAGCTGGGGGTTCAGCTCTGGTTTGGACTCTCTGGAGATCGTTTCTGAAAAGGGAGCTGAAATCTTCAGACTGTGATGCTGCCCAAAAAATGGCTGCTTGAATTCTTCACTCACAGAAAAGCTGTAATAATACAAATCAAACTTGCACTTCAACTTGGGGGTATGGCTTGGTGGTGAACATGGCAGTGCCGGATAAATGGTTGGACTTGATGATCTTAGAAGTCTTTTCCAGCCTTAGCTATTCTATCACCCATTTTTGAGAGGTTCTGTGGGTCCCAGTTAACCCAGCTTGCTCCAGCCCACCCAATTTGTGATCCTTGCGCTGCTCTGCGAGCACGAGGTGGGGATGGGGTGCAGAAGCTCATGGCCACGCGGGGAGGTGTGTACAGCACCCAGTGAGTGCCTGGTGCTCATCCATCAGCTGAACCGAGGCTGTGATGGGGTCATCACCCCTCTGGTGTTTGCAGCAGAGGTGCCAGAGCTCCTTCCAGCAGCCTGACGTGGCGGTAATGGGCCAAGGAAGGACATCGGGCACAGGCAGTGACTGCGCCCTTGGGGACTGTGGTAAGCAGGTGACGTGCGGGAGGGTGGCAGTTTCCCAGCCTTCAGGGTGGTGGATTTTTGTTGCTCCTTCCTGGTTGGCACGGGCAGGGCTGCATTCCTGCAGACAGTGGCTCCGCCTGGGCGGCCCCAGCCCGGCCACCTGCTGTCCCCCAGCCATGCAGGCACGGCCTCGGCTCTGCCCGCAGGTTCATGGGCTTTGGACCTTACAGGGTTTGTCCTCGCACTCCTGCACCTCCCCAGAGCTGAATTCATGACCTCTGTTTAGCAGATGTGAACAACAGGAGATGGTGAACTCAACTCAGCATCCAGACCACGTGTCCTGGAGAAATCTTTGCTCTGTTTTGGGGAACAAACTCAAAAATCCCTAAGAAAAATCGGGATTCTCTCCCAGGGCACAATTCCCACTTGATACAGGAGAAGGACTTCCCCTGCACTCTCCATGTCAGGAACCACAGACTGGCAGCTGCTGTGATCCTAATAATTTCATGGGAGAGGCTGGTGAGCACTGGCAAGAGCAGGGATTCAGGATTCCACCTCCCATCCCATCCCCAAGCACAGGGTGACTTTCCGTACTCACACGTGCGGCCTGGTCACTGAAATGAGACAGGTTAAAAATTAAGTTTGCAAGGGAGGGTGGAGTTATTTCGTGGGCACTCGGGTATGGTCACCAACACGAGCAACGAGGTCTCCCACAGTTGTGACAACCTCTGCTCTGCCTGAGTGCTAAAAAGGGAAATAAACAGTGAGGGTGAGAGCTCCAGCTGCCTTCACCAGTAAAGCTGACACGTTCCACAGCTACCTCAGCATCCAGTGATCCTGACCCACAGTAAAGCCATTGGGATTAAAACCCAGTTGGATTACTGAGAGCTAAAGGCCCAGCCTTGTACCCCACAGGGGAGAAACCCCGGCTGCCCCTCCTGCAGGAGGGGGTGAGCTGCGGGGTAACTGAGTCAGCTTTCTTGTTCCTGCATGGACATCCCACGTCACCTTGTGCAAAAGGCATAAATAACCTCTGTTTGCCTCAGCTCCAACATGAGAACAAGATGTTAATCCCTTCTCTCATTTGCTTGCAGTGTGAATCCCCTGAAAGGACAGTTGCAGGGGGTGTCACTACCATGGCACAAGTGATTTCCTCCTCCACGGGATGCCGTGGGATGACCTTTGTCAGGCTCACACACCCATTAACCAGCGGCGGGGCTGAGCCTCCCCTGCCTGTGAAATGTCTCCTTTCTGCTGGATTCAGCTGACGCTGGAAATGGCAGAGGCTCTGCTTGATGACCCTGACCAAAGTGTGCTGGAATTCGCTGGGTTCCATAAGGTTTTCATTAGGGCTGCGAGAGAGCCCCTGAGGTTTTGTGAAACTCTCAAACTATCCGTGCAGCGATTTGCAAAACTGTTCTCTTCCTAGGGGTGTTTGTTCTACTGACCCTCTGTGCTGTTTTTCTCTCTCTCCTCACTGTCTCCCTCTCCAAGGTGTACAGATTGCTCTAAGGGAAACATCAGCTCCATACTGTGAGACATTGGCACAGGCTGCCCAGGAAGCGGTGGAATCGCCATCCCTGGAAGTGTTCAAAACCACGTAGATGTGGCACCTGGGGACATGGGTCAGTGGCGGACCTGGCAGCGCTGGGTGAATGTTGGGACTCAATGATCTGAGGGTGTTTTTCCAACCTTAATTGTCCTGTGGCTGAGGGACAGGGTGGTGACAGGACTATCAGGAGGAGGTTGGTTGCCATTACCAAGCTGCCAGGCTCGTGCTTGGGTGATCTGGGTTTGTCTTTTGCCTTTATTACCCAGTTCTTTCCAGTGATCCTGGCTGGGAAACCTCTGTGTGTATCCTGTGCTCCCTCTCTGCTATCATCCCTATGAGATCAAGCAATAATCCCTGCTACCTTGTTGGGACAGACATGAAATAGGAAATTATCTCAGTGCAAAGCTCCCACAGTGCCTTACCTGGGACTAAGCCCTGAATCGGGATTTAAGTTCTCTAGAAAACTGTGATTCAATGCAGGAATCAGCAGCTGACTGTCGGAATGGTTGTGGCTTGGGTATAACTGAGAAAAACCCTCAGCAACAGGAACAGCAGGGCTTTGCCTTCCTGCACATTGTTCCCTCACGGTCACTCTGTGAAGCTACCATGAAACTCACCCCGTTAGGCTCCAGCTCTCTCCCTGAAGAGTCAGCTCCTGCTGAGCCTTCACTGCCACCAAGCACTTCCCTAAAGCTTCTGGAAAAGCAGGCTCATTTCTGCAGCAGCAAACACAAGTTTTCCCAGCACAAACCTCATCCATCCTTGTAGACAGTGAGTCAATAACCCAAAGAACATCTTGTGCCCATCAGCATCAGGAGCAGGGTTTGACAGCAGCGAGGGGGTGACGGGGATTTGGGTGCTTCTGGAAGTTTCCCCAGATAAAACAACGGTCTGAACAAATCCAGGTCTGGCCTGGGGCCCCTGTGCTGCATTCTTCTTCTGGCTGGAAGGCAGCCAGGGCTGCCACGTCACGCTCCCACCTGGGCTGTCCTGTTTTCGCGCTGCACCTGCTCATTCTTGGCAGTGACGGGCGAGATTAAACGGGGAGAGGTGCAGGGAGCCCACGCCCGCAGTGCACACAGGCAGGGCCCGCTGCCCCTCCTCTGCCACCTCCCCTGCACCCAGAGAGCCGCAGATTAACCTCCTGGAAGGGGAGGGCAGCTCTTTTGCTCCAAGACAGGAGTTGTTCACCAGCAGAAGTCTGGAATAAACCTCCCCCTGAGGGCTGGGAGAATGTAATTCTCCCAAATGGAATTTTGGAGAACACACTGCCGTACATCCCACTGCGAAACCTCCAGCCAGAGCTCACACAGACAGACCAAGGGACAGCCATTCCATCAGGATTGTTGCAGTCAGTGCAGTTACATTCACTGAGCTATTTGTCCTGGCTAGCAGAGACTTATTGTGCATCTCACCTTCAAGGATGGGTTAGAGACATTTTAGGAGGTAGAAGAGGGTTCAAGGTGGACCAAAAGCCCTGTCAGACCTTGCTGGTGTGTTGCAAGATGTCATCATCTCTGGCCCTCTCTCATTTTCCTTGGCAGGTGGGTACTTTTGCCCATAAGCCTGAGGACACACAAGCCCCATATTCCCAGTCCACAGCCCAACATAACTGGCTTAAAATGGGGTTTGCACCGACAAGCAATAACTTGGAGCAACAGCTGCAGGTTTGATTGGCCTCAGTGCTGTAACCCCCTGTCAGAGACTGCTTCTGCCTTCCCCTGCTGTGAGCTGCTGGCTCTGGGAGGGTGAGCTGCATCTCCAGAGCTCTTCCAAAGCTACTCCTGCCCCAAATCAACATTTACCCTTGTGCCCTTGGCTTGCCAAGGCCACGCCTTTCTTCAGAACTGGGGCCTGTCCTGCCCCTGCTTCCACAGAGTCTGCAATTCCCAGGGCTCCGTGCACAGCAATGCCCCAGAACGGTGCTGGGAGGGCTCCATAGGAGGATTTGGGATTCTCTGTGTGCAGGGAGCCATTGCCTGACAGGAGCTGACCAGAGGAGGATGCAGCCACTCCCTGTGGCTCAAGAGGTGTGCGACAGAGCCCAGCTGTGCCCTGCAGCACAGCCACGCTCCTCACCTGAATGCCCAGGCAACTTCCCCAGTCCCAAGACATTCCCAGCTGCTGCTGTGAACCATTAACCAGCACCCTGTTGCTGTCAGAGGCAGCTCTGTCAGTGCTGCCCAGCAGCTGCTGCCCACAGAGCTCTAGAACAGGATCCCAGAATCATTCAGGTTGGAAAAGACCTACAAAAGCAGGTCCAACTGTAAACCCAGCACCACAAGGCCACCACTAAACCCTGTCCCCAAGTACCACACCCACACATCTTTTAAGTCTCTCCAGAGATGGTGACTCCACCCCCACCCTGGGAAGCCCGTTCCAATGACTGATAACTCCTGTGGTGAAGGAATTTTTCCTAATATCCAAGCTAAACCTCCTTTGGCACAACTTGGAGACATTTTCTCTTTTATTTTATTACCTGGGAGAAGAGACCAACCCCCACCTCCTGTCAGGGAGCTGTAGAGAGTGACAAGGTCTCATCTGAGAGATGATCTTGCAGTCAGCACAAAGGCATCTGTATTGCTTCTCTAGTTTTCCCCCACACCCTGAGCACAGCAGCGGAGGGAGCAGCAGGCTCTAACCCAACCCTCCTCTCTCAGGTCAGTAGTTACACCTGTAAAAGGCACTGTGTAGATTTTCATTTGGACATCATGATTTTGCAGGGCAGAGAAGTGCCTGAGCTTCTCAGAAATCCGTGCAGTGCTTTGGCTGTTGCAGGTCAGGATCTTTAACCTTACACAGATGGGTCAAGCATTGGTGTTTTGAGCAGCTTGTGGGCTTTTTTTTAACTCCTTCCCTTGCTTTTCCAAGGCATGAGGCCCCTGCTGTGTTATCTCATCTGCAGGGTTTGGCCCTTCCCTCTTCCTCCCCGAGCTCCGTACCCAAAAGCGGGGTGGAAATACCTTTGGAAGGTGTCATTTTGCAAACACATCCTTGGCAGAGCTGCTTCCCCGTGCACAATGTCAACCTTGTCCACAGGCATGTGGGATGGTCAGGGCTGAGGCAGATGTTGGGCCGTTCTGCTGCCAAACCTTGAGCTTGCAGCTCTGCTCTCCTCCTCCCAGCAGCTTCTGATTTACCCCAGCACGGACCTGTGACAATGTCTTCAGTGTCTTGGGCTCGCACTGGGACACTGGAAACAGCCTCATCTGACACCTGCATGCATGAAAAAATATCAAACCACAAGGTCTCTAAGCTCTGGGAATACCAGGGTGAGGCTTAGGACCAGGATCCGAGTGCATCAGGTTGTGCACGTGGGAAGCACAGCTGGACAGGAACATCTCCAATCGTGTTTCAGTTCTGAAAGTCAAGCTGTGCAGTTTTCCACCAGCACCGCGTTAAACTGCTCGGAAATAATGTTTTCTGCTCTATAACCCCATGGCATGACCAGAATTAGCAGGAAGCAGCTCTGCCTACAGCTCAGCACTAAACGAGCCCATGTTTTATGACAAAGATTTTCTTTTCCCTTGGCATGGACTGCTCTAAACTGCTTTACGCATATTTCTGCAGAGTTGGGCTCCTTAAAAGCTCGGCAGGATAATTTACTGCTTTTTCACCAGGGCACTAATGGAGAGGAGGAGAGGACAGGCAGCTCAGGCATCACCTGAGTGTGAGCCTGAAGTGCATTAGCAAGGCTGTGGGTGTGGGAATGACAGGCTCCGTCCCAGAGCTCAAATTCCTGTAGCCACAGCCATGGAAGTGGCTTGATTTACACCAGCACCAAAAAGCACCCAGACACACAACTATTAATTAAATCCTTGATGCTGGGGATAACCAGTCCGTGTGGCAAAAGGGGAATGAGAACACAACAAGATTTGGTGCTGATCCTCCGAGATTCCGGGTGTTTTCACCCCACTTTCTAACGCCTTCCACCAGATCTGCTGGGGTGTGACCCTCACTGCTGGGCTAGCAGTGGGCTTGGGGTGGACCCCAAAGGTAAAAACAGACCCTGCTGCAGGTCCCCACCCTCCGTGGACTGGAGGAAAAACAAAACATTGTTCCTCTGTCCCCTGCAACAGATGAAGACTCTCAGCACGGTGAAATTAAAAGAATGAAATGAAAAGAATGAAAAATGAAAGATGGAGACTGTTAGGGGTTTATGAGTTGTAGCCTGCAGACATTAAGGGAGAAATCACTTGCTAGGAGTTGTTTTTACATCTTTAACTGTGAAACTCAGATCTCTGCAGTGATCCTCTCAGAAATGGGCACACCCAGGCTGAACAAGCAGGTCCAGCTCCCTGTGGTTAGTGGCACACCGGTCTGTAGGCAACGTCACCGGTATTTTGGGCACTCTTCCCATTACAGGTCCCTGAGGTCTGAGACTGGTGGGTGGATGAGACCTGTGGGAACTGTGGTTTAAACCTATTCAGCCTCCTGGTTCATCTGGTGAGCTGATTCATATTTATTTTCAGATTGTGGGGGCTAATCTAGAAAATTAAGGAAGTGACAAGAGAAAAATGTGTCCAAAGGGATGGCCTTGGATAGTCCTCAGAGGTTGTGTAGTCTCCATCCTCAGAGCTGTGCAGAACACAGCTGGACACAGCCCCAGGTCCCCCAAAAGTCTCCAACCTCGGAGATGTGCAGAGCACAGCTGGACACAGCCCTGACTCCCCCAAAAGCAGAGCTGGTGGCTGCTGACAAGATACCATGTGGTGCCTCCACCTCTCTCTAGAGAGGGATGTTCCCTCCGTCAGCAGCGAGCAGCACCATGCACATGCCAGGCAGGAACAGCTGGGAATGCCAGGAAAGGGTTTATCCTGAGGTCATCCCCAGCCTTCAGTGGCTGCAGTATTCCAGCCATCCTTCACAGGTAATTTTGTGTCAGCAATAAGCTACAAGCGTCCACAGACGCAGCTTTCTGCTGCTGAAGGTGGCTCGGCAATCGCTGCTGGGGCTGTCTGGTTTATCATTACTCTTCTCCTGGGAGGCCAGCCCAGTTAAACACTCCAACGCTCTGTTAGATCCCCATTCCAGCCTCTAATCCTGACAGCAATCCTCACCCCTGCTCCCCATCGCCCTGGGCTGCAGTGGGCACAGGAGACCAAGCTCAGCCTTGCAGGGAGCAGAGGAGCAGGAGTCTTCCCTGAGCACTTTTCCCCTTGGAACAGCTCTGCCAAAATTCGGGACAGAACCAGAGACTGGAGCTGGAACTCTTTTAGCCCCACGAGTGAAGGCGGCACCGAGCAGCACCGCACCTTGCTTTGTCCCGCAGAGACTGAGAAAAGGGCGGAAAAAAAAAATCCCTCCTGTGCCCTCTAAAACCTGGGCAAACCAGGTTTTTAATGAAAGCAGCACTTAATCATTATTCCGTGAGTTCAGCGCGGTGGATATCTGATGCAAGCAGAGAGTTGGTTGAAACTCTCCCGTACCGGCTCCCTCTTTGTCCCTCCGTGCGCCTGGGAATGGGTGTGATCTCCGGGTAGGAGTGTCTCTGCGGTTAAGTAGAGGATTGAATTACCGAACAGTGCTGTTCCCGAGCTGACAAGGTAGCAGAACAGTGAACAAAAGTGCCTTGAAACTCGGCAAAGAGGAGAGAAGGCGCTGGGCTCGGCGGAGAAGGGACACCTGCGAGGACACGGCGCACTTTGCAGCAAGGTAAGCGGCCTCCCTGCACCCCTGCTAGTTTTAATACGGCCAGAACTGTTTAATGACTTTTGTTCTGTGGGATAGCAAGAAACAAACAAAACATTAATATGTTTCATACTTGAAAAAAAAATTTCTCCCCTGGTGCAAGCCAGGAAGTCTCCACTGAAATGAGCCCACCCTGATTTACATCGTTTGGGGCTGGAACAAGCAGCTCTGAGCTTGCCAAGAACCCGTCCGGGCTCCCTGTCAGCTCCGAGGACGCATCTTTTCCTTCAGCTCCCAGCACAGACTGGCTTTGATTTCGTGCAGCGACCAATTAACAGCGTTTCTTTTGGGCCTGGATTGTTTTATGTTTTGCTGCCGTGGGGATTTGCCGAAAGCTCGCCCGCCTTTGGGCCGCAGTTACGGGTCCAGGCAGCCACAGAAAGTCTTTGGAAGTTCCCGTCGCGGGGTTTTATTGTCGTCTGATCGACAGATTGCTAATGGCCGAGCTGCTGGGCTGCTCTGCTCTGTAAATAGGATGTTTTCTCATCCTGCTCGTTTGAGATGCGACTCGCACTGAGGTAAAATTGAGTTGTAATGGAGTTGAGCTGCAGGCTCACTTGCCAGTGTTTTTCTTAGGCGTGCCTATTAGGAACATAAATATTTAACACAAAGGAGAGCTGATATGAATTAGCATCTGTGGGAGGCTCACGCTTATTCAAGGCTGCCCCAACGCAGATGTAAACAAGTGTTACAGGAGCTGAAGCAAACTGGCCCCGCCAGAGCAGCACTTCGATGGTGAATCACCCAGGTGCTTTTCACACACCGCGGCTAAATGGGCTGATTAGAGCCTGCGAGGTAGAGATTAGACAATCACAGGGCATTGGCTTCCCTCTTCCGCGGGGTTTTACCGCTCCCCCGGGATGCCAGGTGGAAGGCAATGCAAGGACGGGCAGATCAGAAAAAACCCTATAAACGCCTTCCGCACCTTCCTCCTGGCAGAGCCAGGTGAGCCTCCCCTCCTCCTCCTCCTCCCTGCATAAACAGGGTGCCTTTATCCTCCTCCAGCTCCCTTCTCACCTCCAGACACAGAGGTCTCATGAGGTTTTTTCCCAGGCAGGACTTTGAGGCAGCACTTGCCAAGGTCTCCCAGCTGGGAGCAAAGGTTTTGTGCCATGGCTGCGGGCAGTGTCACCCTGATCTCCTGTCTTCTCCTGTACCTTGGGGCTCCTGCTTAGGCTGAGTCAATAAATCCCTGCTCTTGCAAGGGGAGGGATGCTGAAGATGTTCACAGTGGTATTTTTTGTGGAACTGTGCAAGTTTTTCTGGACTTTGAGCATGGGAGTTGTTAATCTTTTCTGTTACGGACCCCCGGGGGAGGTGTGGGACATAGGACATGGAGGAGATGCCCCATGGACTCTGTGGCTTCAGGCTGGCTCTGTCCTGCAGCCTGGGCCTCCAGCAGCACCCATCCTGTGGTGATCCATCCCAGCTGAGGAGGAGGCTGGCTTGGACACCTGCCCTGTGCTTGGAAGGATGCTGGGGCTCTGCCCTGTGCTGGGCACATCTGCTGGACCAAAAGCCTTCCCTCGGTTTTCACAGAGTTAAATACACAGTGGCTCCCTTGGAAGCAGAGCCCTGAGATGCCCAGTGCCGAGGAGGCGGCTTAGGGCACAGCCAAAGCCTTGGAGCTGCCGTGGTGTCACCTGCCCCAGCCGCATTTTTATCACCCCTGGGGAACACAAGCAGCACCGCTGACCCTCCTCAAGGTCCCTCCTTCGTGACATTTTTGTGTCAGCCTTCTGAGATTCTCACTGGACTGACACAGGTCACGGGTTGGGCTCTCCATGTGTGAAATGTCCACCTGCACGAGGAAGGACTCCGGTGTGGCCACACCACACCCAAAATATCTCTGCTCCAGCTCTTTGTTTATTCATGTGTATTCTTCAGCTTCTGCTGTCCCCTCAGAGGAACAGAACCTTCAGCCACAAGGGGAAACCCTCTCCCACGACTCATTAAAAGCTCTCCTCTCATGAGCTCTCTCTCCATATAATACAGCCCTGGAAATGGCCCTAATTATGGTTTATCCTGGATGATTACACATTTCTACTGTATTTCCACCCATTCTGGGTGTGAAAGGAATGCAGAAAGGGGTGAATATTGTCACTTTGAGTCTTTGGCATCTTTCAGGCTGAAAAGTCCAGGCATCGGGTGATGTGCATCCAATTCAATTGCCTTGATTTCCAGGGATCTCTGCTTGTGACAGAAACCCTCTCATTTGTTATCTGTCTTGATCTGAGCCTCTTCAGGCTTATCTGAGGCCGTGCTGGGTACAGTAACAGTGGAACTTGTTATTACCTTATATCCACGTCAACGATGGGACTCATGGGGGATGTTAAATTGCATGGTTGGGCTCCATCCTGAGCAGTTCCTGTGGAAGGAGCTATTCAGAGCAGTCGACCTCTTCCACCTAAAAATGTCCTGCTGCCATGCCCTGGGATGAAAGGAGAGGTTTGTGCCTGGCCCTTCATTTCAAACCGCTCTTACAAAAACAGCTGCACCGGGTGGGAAGCAGGCAGTGCTGGAAATCATGTTCTTTTTTGGGTTACAGAGGCTATCTGGGTACCCATCTTTCCTTTGGGAGTGTGCTGGAGCCTGAATTATTGTCTTTTGTTGCTATCCCACCCATCCCAGGCTTCCCGATGCCTGGTTCCCTTCCTGGTGCTCAGACTAAACTCCTTGGCAGCTCCAGGTGTCCAGGATGAGCGACTCTTTCTAAAGCTGCTTTTGCAGTGTCTTCAGGGATGTTTTACTCATCTGGCTTTGAGCAGGTGAACTGCTACTCTCTCTGCTTTCATTCCTGCCCCAAGAAGCTGAGTGGCACCTCCAGAGTCCCGGGAGAGCCAAGAGCAGCCTCACAGCCCGCTCGGGGTTGGAAGGGCTGGATGACACCGTGACAAACACACCTCGAGAGCGGTGTGAACGTGAGCCTGGAGGGTAACACAGGCACGGGTGACTGCTGCCAAAGGTGTGTGGGGCTGGTGTTCTGCTGCAAGGAGATCCTGGGAAGGGCTGGCTCTGTTCCCAAGTCTTTAAAGCTCAAAAGAGTCACAGCTTGGCTCAGCAGCCACCCCGTGGAAGCTGGGGCTGGGTTAGTTGGTCCCCACTTGTTTGGACACAGGTCAAGTGTCTTCCATTGGAGTTCTGGCACCCAACACTCACAAGGGGTGAGCTTCCCTTTGCTGCTTGAGAAACAGAACCTCTCCCTGGATAAACCTCTTCCGTCTCACTTGCCCAGAGATGGAAGTTCAGAGCCACCCACAAAGCACCTGCTTAGCTCCAGGCCTTTTCATTTGCAATCCAAAATGGAATGTTTGGTTTGGGGTTTTTTTTTTACAGAAGTCCTGGGTTTCTCTTCCCAAGATTGATGTCATGCAGGTGTGAACTGGGACAAAACTGAAACTGTCCCTTCCTGTTGGTGGTTAACATTAATCTTGCCATTTTCCACTGGGAAGCCAATGCTCTGGAACCAGTTCTGCAGCTGCTCTGAGTGGAGGCAGAGCACCTCCCCTGCTCCATCACCACCAAAAAAAGGTCCTGAGGGCAAGGGCTTATTCATGTTACTATGCACCAGGGAAAAGCTGCTCTTTGTCTTGCACATATACATGTCTGAATTACTACAATAAATAGAAAACTGTTACATGCAGCACCAAAAATCCTGACTCTTAGACTTGTTTTGTGAGCAGGATGGGCCAGGTGGGCTCTGGCACGTGGGTTTAATGGAGGTTTTATTTGTGGTGTTTTGTCTCAGTTCATGCTGGCAGCTCTGGCAGGCAGAACCTCGGGGCACAGTGGCTGGGACTGAGCCCCCACACTCTGGGAGGGTGGCAGGGAAGTGTGGCAATCTGGGCTCTCCACCCAGGAGTTTTCCTGTTAGCCCAAGGGAACAGTGAGTCCATCCTGGCCAAGACTCACTGGATCTGCCCTGGAGCAAACCCCAGGATGAGGGGAACCACCCAGGGGAAGCTCTCCTCAGACTTGTTCACCTGGAACTGAGACACCCAAGAGAAGGTGGATAAATCCCAGCCTCTGACCCCCTCTCCTCCCCTTCCTCCAGGCTCTGCATAGGAAGCTGTGGCCTTTTCCTCAGTTTTGGCTGAGAAAATGCATTTTTTTGAGTTTTTCTTCTTCCTGTAGGCTCTCAAAGAGCAGGTGTTTCCCAGGGCTCAGGAAGGTCTTGCACAGGTGAACAAATACGTTTGCTGTCCTCCCTGATGTCTCAGCTCTGGTTTTGCTTTACCTGCAGCCATGGGGTTAAAAAATGCTCTGTTAAAATGCTGACGTGGGAGAGGATGGTAACTTCTTTCTTGGAGGTGGTGAGTAATTAGCAGGTAGTTAGAGAGAACCTGAAACACATCCCTGGAAATGAGGACGAGGAATTAAAATGGCTTTCCTCTCCTTCTGCGTGCATCTCCTGCCCTCCCTGTGGCAGGAAGCCCTTTGGATGCTGTGCTGGTCCTGAGCCAGGAATCTCTCCTTTTCACCAGAGGAGAAAGGACTGAAAGAAAGGAGAGATTTGTTCCTGATGAATTGGCAAGCTACCTGCTCACCTTTCCCTTGGGATGGCTCCGTGCTGTTGCTGCCTCAAAAGCCTCCTGGAGAGGAGCCGGAGGTGCAGTGATACCTCTGAAGTAGGTGTGCACCAAGCTGAAATGGATTATTTGACAGAAATGCACCTGGCACCACACCAGGGCAGTGCTGCTGCAGGGGGCTGGTATGCAGGAGGGTTTAAACAGCTTCTTGTGCCTCTGTTTTTCCCTCATGGAAATTCAGAGAGAGGTGGGTTTGCACGGCAAGAGTTTATCAGTCACAGGGGCTGATCTCAGGGAGAGGCTCCCGCAGCTCAGCTTCTGCTGTTGCTTAGGAAAGCTTTGAGTGTTTAGGGCTGCCCTCAGCCTGCAGAGATCCTGCCTGCCTGGAAGAGCCTCCTGCTTTCAAAGACATCCTGGGGCAGAAGGACTTCCCGGGAAAAAATCCAGCCAGGAGCTGCGTGGGTGCTCTGACCTTCTGTGTAGGACAGCAGCCCTGCCTGCCAGCCCCACCTTCAGCCCAGGGAAAGGCTCTGCCTCTTCCAGAGCTGAGCTCTGGGCTCCACGTCCAGCGTGATGAATGTGGAAACTCAGACCGCATGACTTGGGAGCTGTGGCTGGAGTTAAGTTCTGATTTAATTGTCAGTGCATTGTTCTTACACTGCGAGAGGTTTGCTGGGACAATGCGGCTCCGCCGTTCCCAGGATGAGCAGTCAGCTGGTAAAATTTTACAGGGAGGACTCAGAAATAGCAGCAGTTTGGGGGGAAAAAAAAATCTGCTCTTACAAATCAATTTCCCAAGACCATCTGCTTAAAGATCAGGCTGCTGGAACGCTCCCAGCAGTGAGATAAACAGAGGGGGACAAGGGGGGTCATGAAGAGAGGTGTGGGGAGATGAGCAGTATTTCCTGCACGGAGCGAGGTGTTGAGCTGGAATTTATGGCAGGTGGAAATGCAGCTGCAGGGACTGGTCAAAGTCAGAAGAGATAAATCGTGAGATGCCTTCCTTTCTAAATCAGATGTTCTCTGAGGAATTCGAAGATGCAGATGAGATACAGACTGAGGGCTGTTGCAACTGGGAAGGTGGATATTTCCCAGCAACCCAGTACTTCCTTGTGCTCTGTGCTTTTATGTAAGGAACAATGGAAGGATTGGAGGATTAGTGCCAAGTCCATCTGCCTGTGGCTCACAGGGAGCTGAAAAAAAAAGCTCACAGCCTCAGTGGTTTCCTGGGAATGACCAAGTATCAACTACTGAGTCAGAGATGCCAGAAATGGCCAGGAGGTGAAGGCACAGGTTATAAGAAGTCACACTAAGCCAGGGGTCTGTTTCTTTTAATGCCTGGAATGGGGGCTGGAGATGGGGGAAATTTCCAGAGTTCAAGAGACGGAGCAGCTGGGTCCAGAGAACACTGGTCAGTTTTTTTTCAGACAGGGCAAATGGTTATTGCTCTTTCAGAGCCTGAGAAATTACTCAGGTAGGTGAATCCAGGTTTCTGCATCCTTGGAATTGACTGAACAGTGAATTCAAACCTCTCCTGGGCTGGAGAGCATTTACACTTTGAGAGGCCATCATTAACATTAAACCATCTCTTCATCCCAGGCTTTTATCCCTTCACTCATGTGAACCCTGAGCAGACTCAGCATCCTGAGCATCTCACAAGCAAAGATCAGAAAACACCAGCCACGTGTGGTGTCAGGTAGCTCGTGGTGTGGTGATCCCTGGCAGCCACTCCTGGGGAAAGGAGAAAACCTGCCCACCTGAAACCAGTGCAGTCCCCCCTTATCTCCGGAGCCATTGACCCTGAGGAGATGAGCACCATCGTAGTTCATCCCGTCCAGTGCCCTGTCTCAGGTGTTGATCCAGCACTACTTAAATCTGAAAAAGCCCTTCAAACCATTTCGTGATCCATCCTGATGATTTGGTAGCATGGACAGGGGATCTCCTCTGACCAGTGGAAGTGGCTGAAGCACGAGGGCCGGTCCATGTTTTTCCCTTACTCCCAAACCTGTGGGAAGGAGCAGCTCGCTGGAAGGGCAGCACCTGAGCAGGGGTTCCTGGCCACCGAGCCCAGAGAGCACAGCCCAGCCACTCACCCGTCCCATTTCAAAGACATTCAGTAAAGCCAAGCCTGCCAGCTTCCCTAATAAGCTGTTCCAATGTTTAATTGCCCACCGTGATCAGAAATAGCATCTTATTTCAAGGCCTGCTTTACGTAATTTTAGCTGCCAGGCAACAGCTCTTTCCAAGAAGGCTGAAGTGCTCTCTGTGGTCACCCAGGCATGTCTGGGCAGAGCCCTGTCCTTGGCTTGCTGGCCACACTGAGCTCCTGAACCTGGACCTCACGGACTTGGAGCAGGGGGATGAGCTGAGCTGTGCTTTTTCCTCTTTTCCCATCCCCACAGCACATATCTCGTTCTTTGCCTCATCACCACGCTCCAGCACATCCAGCATGGGTTGGAGGAGGGTCTGACAGCTCTGAGTGTGTGACAGCAAGAGAGAGAAGACCAGCCACGTTGCTGGCTCTTATACCCATGATTTTCCTGCGGGATAAAAGCTGCTTTTTCTCCTGTTGCAAAAGAGAAAGAAAAGGCAGCTTACTGAGGTTGAGTGCTGTACTTCTGGTCACTCACTGGAGACAGTCACTGTTCCTGAGCTGTAGCTGATGAGCCACACAAGGCAGCTCCAGTGCTGAATTTCATTCCTCTGGGCAAAACAAGAGTTAACCACTGTCCTCTCTGCAAACAAAAAATGGCACCTCCTTGGGCCCAGATGCCCAGCTCTAGTGGAGACAATGAGAGCAATTCAACAGTCCCTGGTTTACCTCATCTAATGCCAGTCCAAGTATTCCCAATAATTAGGCCTTTCAGCCTGGAAAGGCTGGAGCCACAGCTGCTTCCCATTTTCCCAAAGCTGTACAGAGCATTAGTCATTTCACTGGGGTTTTTATTACCGTGACTACAGCGCAGCATTGCGCGCCAAAACCCAGACGAGCCAAACCAGCCTGGATCCAGAGCGTGCTCCAGGAGTCTGAAATGTTCCCCTGTCCCCCTTCTGAGTCCTGGTTCTCCCTCCCCACCCAAACAGCCCAGGACTGCCTGGAGAAATGTCCTGCTAGGTCTGGGTTCCCAACGTGGCTGACCCAAAGGAAGCAGTGATTGCTGGCACTTCCACCCCGGCTGTTAATCATTAACCAGCCTTGGGAGTGACCTTGACACTTAATTAGTCATGTAGTCCTTCCTGAAGGCAGAGCTTCTCCCCACGCTGTGCTGGTCGGAGCGGGGATGAGGGTTGGATTTGGCAGGCAGGAGCGTTGCTGTGGTTTTGGCAGTGCATGAAGGGCTGTGGGTGTAAGGGAGACCCATCTGCCTTCACCCACCAGCTTTGTTGCCTGGACTGGGACAGGAGAAGCTTTGATTTGAGCTCTGGAGGCTCAAGATGTCCCTGGCTGACACATCCAGTCAAGTGCCAGTTCGGTTTCCAGGTTCTCTGCCCTCAGTCAACAGCAGCATTTGTTCCTTGCAATTTAATTTATAGCGCCTCAACCAAGTGATGGTGCCCAGCAGAGCAGCTCCAAGGCAGACGCTGCCTTTGCTGTGCAGTGGCCACCTCTCAGCCCACGTTCATGGGGTGAACTTCTCTCCTCTTCCCAGGGAGAGAGGAAGATTTCCCTGGAAGTGGTGTCAATAGGGTAAGCTGGTCCTGGAGGTGGAAATTTAGTATCACTAATGTGGGGGCAGAGATGAGCTACAGCTGCTTCTCTCCTCCCTTCACAGGTAATGCTGTGGCTGTGCCCAAGGAAGCAGATCCATCCCCATCATCAGCGATTTTCCCCGGTGAATTCCTGCCCCAGAGGCAGCTGACTCACATTTCTTGCCAATTTACTTTTCACCTGCAATGCTGAGCAAAACTGGTTTGACTGAGATAAGGACTGCCCCAGACACTGCTGTTGAAACCCCAAAGTGAATCCCCCAAGACTCTTAACATTCCTTTTTTTTTTCTTCTCCTTCTTTTTAAATTATAAAAGTTTTTGCCCTTCATGATTTCTGCACAGATGGGGAGATTTCACTCCATAAATACTGGATTTCATGTCTGGACAGGAGTTGAATTATGGGATCATCTGATTAAAAACCCCGCATTAAATCATTAATGAAATGAGCTGTCTGATTATATAAGACCTATTCCTATTATTTCTAGCTTGGCCACCGGCCGAAAGAAGCTGGAAAGTCCAGAGAAACAGCCAACCTTGTCTGTGATTCACACTCCCCGGGCTACATGGCTTAGGAGGAAGGGAGGGACACCATTTCTCAGAAAAGAGGGGGGCAGCACTAATCGTGAGGTTTCACATGGAGAAAGGATCCCTGGGAGCGAAGGAGATCCAAGATCCCTGGTTTTAGACAAATAGGTTTGATTGGGAATCTGTGGAGCACTGCTGACCAACACGACTGCCTGAGGTCAGAGGAATCTCAGCACCCTTTGGGTTATTTTTTCTGGAGGAGGTTGTGATGCTGGGAGGAGCAGGGATCCAGCTGTGTCTCACAGCTGGCCAGCTGCTGCTTTCCTGAGCTGTTAGCAGGCGAGCAAGACACCTGCTGCCTTCCACAGGGAGAAGTGTCACTGGTGCTAAAAAACTCCGTTGCCGTCAAATATAAATGTCTTTACTGGCTTTGTTTTCAGGTTCTTCCTGTTTTGATGCCGGAAGGAAAAATCCCTAAATAAATTAAAAAGACGGCTGGGGGAGGGGGGTTTTACTTGGATTTTTCTTTGATAGACACCTTTTGAATGTGATATTAAAAGAAAGGAGAGGTCTTTTGGTTAAAGATCTGAACTGAGACCAAGTTTTTGTCTTCAGTTCCTGATAGCCCTGTACTCCAGGGCTCTAGGTGAGTCAGGACACCATTTAGAACAGTTTGTCTCCTCTGTGGACACTGAAATACCTTCCTGGATCTGGCTTTTAATCTGTGTGGGTGTCAATCGCCTTTCTGGGAACTGAGGTGAAAAATGTCCTTTTTTTTGTTCTTGCTGTTTGTCTTCTGGCCTGGAAGCTCTCTGGAGGACCTGAGAGGGAGCTGAAGGTCGCTGAATGTGTTCCTGGGGCCACATGGACTCAGACTCCACCAGTCCTTCAGATCTGTCTGTGTTCAGGGAGGAATGAGCGTATCTGACTCCTGCGGCTGGGCACTGCCAGGCTGGGCCTGCTCAGTTAACAGAAAGGTGCTGGGGCGGTGCCCAAAGCACCCCTGGAAACACCTTTATACCTGTGCAAGGAGCCAGGGTCTGGCAGCTCTGGGCTGTGGGAGATCTGGATGGACCGATTCTCCTGCCTGTGGCAGCACTTTTGGTGCCTTTTCTCTGTGCAAACTCTTCAGGGTGACCAGCACTGTCACAGCTTTGTGGTGCCACGTGCAGCACATCCCTCCACGCTCTCGTAGCCCGAGCAGTAAACACCTCCTGGCAGGGATCAGTCTCTGTCCTTTCCCTCCTCCAGAAGAACAGCGAGCTGTGTTTTCTCTCGAGGCTGGGCCTGGGTTTGTGGGCAGGATTGGCTCACAGGGAAAAGGCTGGTGTGGGTTGTGCCCCTGCACAAACACAGCCTGTCCCGTGGCCGCTGCAGCAGATGTAACTCCACATTTTTCTGTACATTGCTTTGGGGTTTCATTTCCTTCAGGAAGTTGCCCTGTAAACAAGCTGGGTTCAGAAGTTATTTCTTGAGCAAAACCCTCAGCAGCAGGAACAGGAAGCATAGCTAAGGATAGCCCTTTTTTTCTTTTTTTCCTACAACTGGTAGTTATGATAGAGGATGGATGGGAGACCTCCATCCATCAGAGGGGCAGCTGGAGACACCAAAACCATCACAAAGGTTCTCAGACACCTTTGTGGGGAAAACGTGAAGTCTGCTTCTTCCCCGTGCAGGCAGCAGAGCTTAGGAGGCTGCTGGGCTCGGTGTAAAATAGACATTTTGGTTATTGATTGGCTCACTCTGCATGCTCTGCTGGCTGTGCCTGCGTGGAGCTGGGAGCCTGGTGCCCTGCCCTGAGATACCTGTGTTAATTCAGACCTGAATCTTGTCCTGAAGTAGAAGGGCTTCATTCCTTGGGCTCCCAGTGCCCCAGGGCCAGGGGACCTGACCTCCAGGGACTGGCCCAGGAGGGCACAGGGCTCCTGGAGGTCCACTCGTGTCTCCTCCACCCCTCGTGCCATGGTGGGAACAAACTGGTTCTGACGTCAGGTCCAACACCCCAGTGGATCCTTCCCACCTGTTCAAATAGGGGGAAATGATCCTCCACCCAAACAACAGCATCCTACCCAGAGTTTGCTGGGCTGTGATCCCACACTTTGCTTGGCCCCTCATGGGCATGGATAGCCTGGGAATGGGGGTTCATCCCACCTAAATGTTAATAGTCAGCAAAGAGACACAGGCAGTTCAAAGTGTGGATTATCTGTATTAAACCTCCACTGATGGTGAGAGGCACCCAGCTGACCAGCACACTCACTGTTACATCCGAGTATGCATTTATTTTGTTTTTTATTTCCTTTGCCTTCTAGCTCAGCCTGCAGGATGACAGACGGTGACACAAATCTCCCAACCATCGAGAGAAAGCTGGGACTGCAGATATGGGGCATAGAGGTATGACAAGAGTGGTGCCACATGTCACAGTGATGGCACATTCCTCTGCACATCTCTGTGTGTGTGTTTGTGTTTCCAGAAAGATGAATTCTTGCAGAAATCTGTGTGGGAAAAGAGGGTCCTACAGATAAGATACAGTGGGAAACAGACTCAGTGTCTCCCCGTGAAACTTTCAACATGTTATTGTTTTGGTTTCCTGCTCTGTAAAACAGAGATGATAATATTTACTGAGGAAACAGGAATGTGGTGGGACCGAAACTGTTCCTCCAGCCCTGGAGGCTTTTCTCACTCCATTTTGGAACTGATGCAAGGCTGCTTTAACACACAGAAATTCCCTGTTTCACCAAGAGGGGTTATCCATAGGTAGCCTTAGTCTACACCAGCAGTTGCCATGGGGAAGACACCTAATTTTGCAGCAAAGGCATTCCATGGAGTCTCTTTGTACTTCTTCCTTGCCTTTCCTACTCTGTGTCACTGCAGGGAGAGATCCTGCAGCCTGTGAGGCCACGTTCTGCTGCTGGTGGTATCTGATTTTGGATTGGAGCCGAGCTGTGCTCTGTTCTGCCTTTTTCTGGCCCAATTCACCAAAAACATTCCCCTGCAAGGAGTGTGGGTTTAGAAGGAGGTGCAGAGTTCACCCAGGGGAGCAGTGGGAAGAGGCTCCAACACATCTCCAAGTGATATTCTGCAGGTCACAGCTATGTTCCAAATATCACAGGGTCTTCACCCTCCCATTTCTCCCCAAAGCACAGTGCTGAGCTGCTTTCCAGAGGATCTGTAATTAGAGCTGTGTGGGTTCACAGGGGTCAGGCTGGTATGCTGGGAAACTAGTCAGGCCAGCAGAAGAATGCATGGCTCTAATTTCAGGGAACCACAGAGCCAGCTCCAGCCCAGGAGCTCGTGTGGACTGGTGGGTGGCACATCCAGGCACCTGTGCTGGGCAGGCATGGCTGGTTAATTATGCACTTGTGCCAGAGGAAGTCTGCAATTAGGGTCTGGAGGGCTGAGGGATCCATCAGTGTCCTCAGCTCTGTCTTTTCTCAGCACTGCTGGCTCCCCTGAGCCCCTGGCAGAGTGGTTATTCTAACAAAGTGCTGAAAGTTGTCCCTGAACTCACGGGCACTGAGTAAAAACTGTGCCCAAAACAACCTTGGATGAGATGTGCTCACTCTCCTGGAAAATTCTCTATAACTCCAACTTCTGGAGCACTTAAGCCTGACCCCCAGGTCTAGATCTACAGGATTGCAGAAAGGCAAGGAGACTGAAACATACTTGTCAGTCTGCCCAAGCAAAATCATCATTTTCCCCTTCTCACCCCTTAGTATTTTGGAGATTTCCTCCAGAAGTGGCTTTTCCCAGCTCACAGCTCAGCCCTGGTTCTTCCTCCTCCAAACCCTGATTGTCACCTCAGTGTTTTGTGCAGCCCAGCCTGTCCTGTTTCACACACACCAGCTTCTGGCTCTTAACTTTTAGCAGTGACACCAACTCTGATTTCCTTACAGAACATGAAGATGGTTCCTGTACCTGAAAAAGCTTATGGGACTTTTTTTGAAGGAGACTGTTACATCATTTTGCACGTAAGTAAGACAGCAAACACTGGTCTCTGTTGGGCAGCTGGTTCAACCCTTTTTATTTAGATCTGCCTTGGTTCCTAGGCACCCAGTCCTGAGGAAAAAAGCACTGTTAAAGTGGTTGTGCATGTGTGCTCACCATCTAATCATGGATCTGCATTTCACGTGGCTGTTGCGACAGCAGTGTCTGTTTAGTAAATCAGAAGTTCAGAGGAGCCATTAACTTAGTAATTCATTAAAAGTGTTTATCTTCCAATCAACTGAGTCATGCCCAGGCATGGCAGAATGGCCAGTGCATTCCTGGAAAACTCAGTCGAGGCCCACATTTAAATGATTTATGGGAGTCCTTGGGGGATGTGGGATGTGACCAGCTGGAGGGTCTCATTTGCAGCAGGCGATGTGGGATGTGAAGATGTCCCATGTCGTGTGTCACGTAAGCAGCACAGGCTCTGCAGCCCGTGTCATGTCCCCATAAGGACACTCCATCAGCCCCACCCAAATTTGATCCAGCCCTGCCTGCAGCCAGCTGAGCCTGGGCTGGCCAGGAGCATGAGGGACTGCTGAGAACCAGCTCTGCTCTGTGCAGACTGCCTCGTGCTCTCAGATTTTGGCAGGAGGATGATGTGTTACACTCGCCTCCTAAAATCCCTTCCCAATCTCTTCATCTGCAGAGAGCAACCCAGGTCCCATTGTACCAAAACCCCATCTGTATGGTGGGAACCAGAGGCATTTCCCACTTCCTGGGTCTGAGAGAGCCTCCTGCAATCATGTATGTCAGCGGAGAGGCAGCAATGCCTGCACTGCCCCACAGTAACCAAATACACATCCGCCGTGTGCCAGGCTGGGAAAGCACCCTGGGACAGCAGCACAGGGTGGCTCTTCTGCTCAGGTTCCCCCCACACTTGCCTTTAGGGCCCCTTCTGAGGGCTGAAAGGCTGAGTTACAGGCCCACAAACACATGCTTACAGCAGAATATTGGTATCCTTGCAGCGAGCTGAGAGTGTAAATATGGATTTTGATGCTCACAGGCTCAGCTTCTGTTGCAACAACCTCCCCAGGCAGAAGTGCCCTTAATCAGCCCACTACTCCGTTTTTCCCTGGAAGTCAGGAGGGTAAAAACACTCATCTTTCCTTTCTGCTTCTTACTGGAGTCTCTCCAAATAAAGATTGTCCGTGGGACAATGGGACTTTGATCATCTTCAATAGCAATGTATTAAATTGAGCGATTTTTCCACAAATTAATTATCTGTGCCTGAGGAACTGAGCTGTATTTTATTCAGCTCCTTCTGCTGTGTTTCGCTGTGGTATCACTGCACAAAGCAAATAAACAGAACTTAGTGTCAAATCCAGCTTATAAAATGAGCTTTTATTACCTTTCCCAGGTGTCCGTGATGGGATTTAACACAGTGGGTGCTGAAAAATAACTGGCACAACTGACATAACTCTAAGCACACCTTCTTCTCAGCCTGCTTGCCTCCTTTTTCTAGGCTGCTGGGGTTTTTCTGTAATAAGATGAATCCCAGCATGCACACCCCGGCTCAGCTTCGTTTGGAGTTATGTCTGTTTTGCAAGTCAGCAGGAATTCCGAGGCAGTTTGTGCTGCTCTGTCATGTGGTATGAGAAAGACAACAGGAAAGAAAAGGTAGCATCTCCAGGCAAATAAATAGCAGTGTGCATTGCATTTCAGAAGGTGATCTGTGAGAAGAATCTGCTTTAAGTCTCAAAATCTGTGGGAGCATGACAAGTTGAACACATTAATTTTTGTAATCACACAGGTGCTCGGTTTTCCTTGATAGCAGGAGCTGTAAAAGAATATCAGACAGAAACATCCTCCAGTTCAGTTTATAAAACCCAGAAATGCCCTGCTGAATAAGGAGAGCTCCAGGCCGAGCTCCTGGCGAGTACCTGAGGCTCCGTCCTCTCTCCCTTTGCCCAGGAGAAAGGCAGAACTGGGAAGGGGCTCTGTGGTTACTTTGTTTTGAAACACAAAACTGGGCTGTGTCTTCATCCTGCCTTGTCCTTCCCACCTCTCCCAGAGCAAAAGGACCTCGCGCGGCACCGCTGTGGATCTGCACTACTGGATTGGCAAGGACTCCTCGCAGGATGAGCAGGGAGCCGCGGCCGTGTACGTCACCCAGCTGGACACGGCGCTCGGGGGCAGCCCCGTGCAGCACCGCGAGGTGCAGGGACACGAGTCCGAGACCTTCCAGAGCTATTTCCGCAATGGCATTATGTGAGTAGCTCCAAAGGACCTGCACTGAGGTGCCGGGGTTCCCTCTGTGTCTCAGAGCCATCCATATCTCAAAAATGTGAAAAGTACAGGTCAGCACTGATGCTGGTTAAAAATCAGAGCAAAGAATTCCCATTTTGAAGAAATTATTTATAACACTGAGTCTGGAGCTATGGCATTCTGTTCCACTGGTCATTTTCCCAGATCTTTGCAGTAATTGCATCTTAACCTCCCTTTTGGTCACCCCAGGGTCTTCCTTCCTCTCCTCCAAGACTTTCAAGTGCCCATTCAGGGCACTTCAGACTATTATCCACCTTGAAGTGAAGTGCTGATTTGGCTCGTACTGTGAGTAATATTCCTGTAGTGGAAGGAAAGTTTGACTGAACTCCTGTCATCTAAAAGATCCTGTTGAATATATGACATGTTGATATATTGAATCCAATCCCAGGGTCTTTGCTCGCTCTGGGGTTTTTGGAAGGACTCCAATCACTGTCCTCCAGGAGGATTTTTATTGGCAATAAACCGCCTGAGTGCCTGAATTCTAAACAGCTGAAGGAAACTCAGATGAAAACCCATCCTGAGTCAATATCCTCCATCCCAGTCTGGCTGGGTATCTCTGTCTTGTGCATCACAACAACCTCTCATGAATCTCCTCAGAACTTTTCTGAGACAGGAAAGTGCTTTTAGACTCATCTTAAAGTTGAGTAAGGGACAATGAAGGGCTGAAAATGAGACCTTCAAAACCAGTCTGTTTGGAAACCTATCTGCCTCTGAAATCAGCATGAACTGAAATTCATCTTGGTCTAAACCACATCCCCGTGGTCTGTCAGGAAGTCTGAGGCAGGATGAGAAATTAAAGCAAGCTCTTTCCACATCTTGGCAGGTGGACTAATCACCAGAGTATCCTTCTGTGGATATCTTAAATTGGGCCAAACAAGTCTAAAGTGCTGTGAATCACATTTCTGACCACATTAGCCAGTACCTTTCCAGCTACAATAAAATACCTCTATTACCTGCACGGCGAAAACCATTATCAACAATTGCCTCTTTTTTCCCTAAGTGGCAATTACATTGTGTCCATTATTACTGCAGTATGAACAATGCACCTGTTTTCTGGAAAGGTCTAGGATAGGTAGGAGTGGGTTGGACTTCCCCAAAAAGCCTTAAAAGGGCTCTGGGACTTCCTTGGGGCATTGTGTCCTCTCCATGATGTGATTGTGCAAAGTCGCCACAAGGGAGGGGATGGCATTGTGGCACGAGGTGATAACAGTGGCTACTGCAAAGTGTGTGCTCAAGGATGGAAGAAAAAACTGGGAGGTAAAGTCGGAGAGAAAGACATGTCCTGTACCTGTTTCCAGTCTTGTTCTGCTTCTGACGACAGCTCCCTGTCTAAGCTACTTTTAAAAAAATAACTCTTTTGAGGAAAACAAAATTTTAGCAAAAAGTTTGTTTTCTGCCAGGTCTGTTTCATATTTTAATTGAATGCTTATGGAATATTTCGATTTTGGGATGCCACTGCCATGGTTAATGAGATTTTCAGTTTGGTTGTGCTACAATACCGTTGCCATCCCTGACCTGCCTATTCATCTTCTCCCAGGATGTTTAATGGTTGGAATTGATGATCTTGAAAGTCTTGTCCAACCTAAATGATTTTGTGATTCTATAATTGTGTGCACAGCAGCAACACAACGCCCATAAGAGGCAGACAGACACCATGACAAGGACCATGAATGAGGCAACCCAGCATTTGACACTGCAATTTTTGGACTTTGAGGTTATTTTGCCTCTGGATTTTTTAGCTGTCACCAAAAGCTTGGGATGTTCTCAGAGGATAGAGGGGAAGGTGTTTTCTAACCAGCTCTAACTCTTTGTTGTCTGCGACACAACAGCTACAAGAAGGGAGGAGTGGCTTCAGGATTTAAGCACGTGGAGACCAACATGTACAACATCAAGCGTCTTCTTCACGTCAAGGGCAAGAAGCACGTGTCAGCCACAGAGGTAAGAGGACCCTGCTCTTCTGATGGATCATTTCTCCTTCCTTCTCCTCCTAAACTCATTTTCAAGCAGCTTTGCCTGCTGAGGGTCTCATTTCTGCTCAAGGACTTCTATTCCAGGGCAGTTTTCAAGTCCTCTCTTGGGGGGTTGGTGTTACCATGAGAGAAGCCTCTGTGCTCAGTGCAGAGCTGAGTGAGCAGTCACTGCACAGCCATTCTTGTATCCCCAGGGACAGGTTTGCCATGGCTGTGACTTGTCACCTGCAGCTCTCCTTGTCCTCCCCGCTTTGCCAAACTCCCTCATTTCCCTGTGACAGGTGGCGCTCTCCTGGGACAGTTTCAATAAGGGAGATGTTTTCTTGCTGGACCTTGGTAAGGTGCTGATCCAGTGGAATGGACCCAGCTGCAGCATTGCTGAGAAATCCAGGGTGAGTACAGGCAAAAACCACTTGGTTTAAGGTGGCATTTTTGATGCTAGGGGGAAAAATAATAAAGAGAAAACACGCAGTGTTTGCACAATGAAATTCTAAGAGTGACAATACAGAGATGAGGAGGGTAAATAATGATAAATTTTCTACTTGCCCATCTGCTGGTTTAGAGGCCCATGGAAGTGCTTTGCTCCAGTTCAGACCTGGCCTCGGGTTGGGTTTCACAGGCAGCTGAGAGCACATCACTGGTTCCAACCCCAGGAAGTCATTCAGCTCCCTCTGGAGCTCATCTCCATCCCTCTGTGCCCTGTAGTTTGCATGGCAGAGGATTAGAAAGTCAGCAACTCCAGTAGGTTGAGCTGCAGTAACCACCCTGGGGTAGATCAATTTTAATTTTTTGTTTACAGCATCAACAGGGAATTCCAGCCCGGTCAGTATGAGACAAGTAGGAATGCATTACCCAGGTGCTGATAGGTCAGATCTGGAGCTCTTCAGGCACTTTGCAAAGGGATCATTATTCTTATTTTACTGGTGGAGGAACCAAGATACAGAGATATAATAAAACGAGATACGGCAGTGGGTGATCAGCAAGCTGGTGACCAAGCTTGTGGTCATTATAATATTAAAGGCAGGTGGGTCCCCTGATGAGCTGGGACAGGGGAAATCTCCACAGGGAATGCCATTTTCAGGGCACAGGGGAGGTCCTATGGACACTGAAGAAGAGAGAAGGCAATCCTCAGCACAGGAGGGGGAGCAGGTTCGTGGCTGCTGGGTTCATCTCAGACCTCAAACAGGTCATTCCCTATGTCTGATAAAGAGAGGAATCTTTCAAAGCTATTGCAGCAAGAGTCACAGAATGAAAAAAAATCAATGGAAAATGGAGATTTCAGCCTAATTAGCTGCTTGACATTTCACGCTGCTTTTTTCACAGAAGACATCCACGTTTTTTGAACACTTGAAACACTTAAATGCAAAATGTCACCACGGGGCAGCCAGGGTCCTGCAGCTCTGCAGCCTCCTGCCTCGTTGGCCTCAGCACGTGTGCATCTCTCCCCCGCAGCATCCCACGGGATCCTGGCCCTGCTCGTGTGCAGTCACGCACAGGCAGCGCCCGTGTGGCTCCCACACGCCTGAGCAGCAGCAGCAGTGACTACAATTAGCAATATTTTCCTATGAGTTAGTTAATAATCAGGCATTGCAGACAGATCTGCCTCTTTGATAGCTGAATTTGGAGCTTCAGAGAGGTGCGGGGATCTGGCTCGGGCTGTGTTGCTCAGTCATCGCTCGGGGTCTGGGTCTCGCTGGGTTTGTGGTGTGTGTCAGGACTTACCCCTGCGGCTCCTTGTGCAGGGTCTTGCTCTGGCTCGGAGCATCAGGGACAGCGAGAGGGGCGGCCGTGCCCAGATTGGCATCATTGACAACGAGAGGGACTCCCCGGACCTGATGCAGATCATGAGGATGGTGCTGGGCGAGAGGCGCGGGGAGCTCCGGGACGCCATCCCCGACACCAAAGCAGACGAGCTGCAGAAAGCCAACGTCCGGCTCTACCAGTGAGTGCAGGGCTGTGCTCCACACCCCATCCCTTCCCTCAGAGGGCTCTGTGGGGTCTAACTCAGCTCGCTGGCTCTGTCTTGCAGTGTCTATGAGAAGGACAGTGACCTGGTGGTGCAGGAGATCGCCACCCGGCCCCTGACGCAGGATCTGCTTCAGCACGAGGTGAGACAAAGGCCTTTTTATCAAGAAAACGAGGCTGTGGCTCACTTTGTTTTCAGCTGAGCACCTGTTTCCTGAAAATTACCAAGCCTTCCACCGCTAGGACAGCTTAGCCCTGCTGTTAGGTTAGGACAGCTTAGCCCTGCTACAGTCTCGGCAGCCGGAGGTAGGTGGTGTGTTGAAGCCGTTCCAAGAAGAGATGGCAAATTGATGCTCTCAGCCAAGGATTATATTAGCTTGGCAATCACAGTGAGGGAGAGCTGCATACCAGGAATAAATTCCAGATGGAATGAAGGCTTCTTAATACCTGATGTTCAGGGATAGCCTTCCCTCTGCTGACTCCAGAGCAAATAAATACTCTGCTCACGAAGCCTGGGAGATTTGTTTTCCTGCCATAGCAAGTGGCTGGGCTCAGTGACCCACCCTGGAAGGAGATTTCCTGACAGACCCTCTGTGCAGAGTTTTTCAGAAAACAGAGGCTGTTCTTCTGACTAAAATTTGGCAGAGAATTTCTCATCCTTAATTCTCTGCAGTGCAGACCAGCCTGTTCCAAAGCAGCATTGTGCCGCAAGGCTCCCGCTCCCCTTTTCATCCTGATGTCAGCCTTGTTAAAATCTCAGCCTCCCTTTGCAGACATACGAAGCCTTTGTTTTTCCTTTCATAGTTCAGAGTGAAAAAGGAGAAGCCTTTGGTCCCACAGTGTTTGGAGCACCAGCTCTCTGCAGTGGGGATGGGCTCAGCACACACCTCACCCCCTTTGGGCTCCGGATCCTGCTGCGTTCACAGCAACCCAACACTTTCAGCTCCAGATCAGGGATCTAAATGGGAACAAAATACTCATGCAGAAGATGTCTAACTTGAACCTTTCCTGCTCCTTTAGTAGCTGATTTGGGTGTAAATGAGCACCACCAGCAGCAGGCTGGGAGTGATACTCAGCATACACTTCTCCTGGTCCCTTTTAGAGCTGGTTTTGGTTTGAGAACACCTCCTGTGAGATGGCAGTAGCCAGTTTTGGGCAATGCCTAAGAAAAATACATACTTTAGCTAATTACAATTACTAATCAGCAGCCTGGGCCAGGTGTGCCCACACCTGTGAACCCCTGCCCTGCGGGGTTGGTGGTGGTTGCACTCTGTTTATGAACCATGATAAATCCATCTTCTATCACCTCTGATAATGGTTGCACCAGGGTTAGAGCTCTGCATGGCAGAGAAATGAGCTAGATGTACATCTAACCTGAATCTTCAAGAAGGATCCAACCTGATTAGGCTACAAGTGATGGGCTTTGCCTGCACAGAGCTTTTCACGTCTGTTTTTTTCTGTTTCCTGTTTTTTTTGGTTTAACCTCAGGACTGCTACATTTTAGACCAAGGTGGCTTCAAAATTTATGTCTGGAGAGGAAAAGGCTCCAGCCCAGAAGAGAAAAAATCAGCATTCACTCGGGCTGTGGTGAGTGGCAATCTAGTGCAAACAATGTCGTGGGTGGTTGATAAGTGCTGATCTAGATCTGACCACTAATTACAATTAAGTGTGGGGAGCTGGCCTGTGTAATAACAGAGAGAGAAGTCAAATGTCGTGGGGAGGCAGGATGACATAAACACAAAATTGTTAGTCATCAAATTGTGCTGGGACTAAGAGCTGCCACTAAAACTAAGAAAAAAATGGTTAAAGAAAATGAACTATAAAAAGAAATACTTTGCTACATGGTAAATAGTGAACTTCAGGAATCTGTGGTGCGAGGGATGGTGGAATCGGAGAGGATCGGCAGGGTCAAGATGGGATTAGACAAATTCACGGTGAAAAGGTGCATGAACAGGTATTAAAGGGGCTCTGACATCCGTGTGTTATTTTCTCTCAGAGCATTCCTCAGCTCTTCCTCTCAGAAAAAATTAGCTGTAAGGGAGCCTGAGTAAGTAAGGGATTTGGTATTTTTTTACAAGTTAGAGTGTTGAAGTGAAGGCTATGGGGGAACATCGCTTTTAGTTATCCATTTACTTATGGGAAGACCGTGAATGGCTTCATTTTCCATGAGATCTATCTAGGAGATGGGAACTTCAGTGGTTCCACCTGCAGTAAGGTCCTGCCTGGAGACACCCAGCTAAAAAAACTTTGCCTTGAAGCTTATCTCACTGTCCTCTCTGCTCCTTTCAAGAGCTTGACTCAGACTCATTTTAGCAAGCAATCATCTCTGCAAATTCTGGCCCTGAGCTACACATGTAGAACAAAAGATGTGTCTTTCTCTCAGTGTGGCAGGTGGGAGGGATGGAAGGACCATCTGCTCTGCCTTTCCCTGGGGGCAGTGTGTGGCTGCAGTTTTTGCAGCAGAAGTTGGATGCTCAGAAAGCCACAATCCGGCTCCTTCCCTGAACCACGGCTGCCAGCGCTGCACCTTGGGTCATGCTGGAGCCTGCTGAGAAAAACACAAGAGCAGTTCCCAAAACTGAGCAAGGATTTTAGCATTGTGGCAGAACACAGAACATTTTCCTCCCACTCCTATTGTACCTCTGTTGAAGTAGTCTTTTAACTCAGTAGTAGCACTATTGCAAAGAAATAATGTGGATTTAAAGGGGAAAAAAAAGGAAGAAAAAAGATTTGTGAGAGTTTAGTCCCTTCAGAACACACCTCATGCTCTGCACTGCTGAGCTGCCTCCACCCCTTCACTCCCATGCTCTCTACCAGGCTACAGGCAGGACAGTCTTCCTGGCTTAGAGAGGGACAAAAAGTTTGGAGAAAAGGGGTAAAGGTAGGGTTCAGTCCCCTAAAGACAGAAATAAACATGGATTCCACAGCAAGAGTCTGCAGTCACCTCTGTTCAGTCTGAATGCAAATGTTGGGGTGAATCCTGCTCTGTGTTCAGTGAGGGACACTCACTCTTCGGACTGGTTCAGGTCCACACCCTTCTTCTCATGTCTGTAAAAATCTTACTGTGTCCCCACTGATGATCTTTCTGAACCCCACCAGGGTTTTATCCAGGCCAAGGGCTATCCTTCATCCACCAACGTTGAGGTGATCAATGATGGAGCCGAGTCAGCCATGTTCAAGCAGCTCTTCCAGAGGTGGACGGAAAAGAACGAAACACAAGGGCTGGGCAAAGTCTACACTACTGGCAAAATTGGTGAGCACGTTGGGCGTGGGTTTGTCTTTCCTACCTGTGCTAAGCAACAGCTGAGGGAACATCACTCACAACTATTCCCTGCCTTCAGGATCTTGAAAATCTAATGCACAGTCTCCTAGTGCCTTGTGTTTTCCATTTGCTTCAGTGGATGGAAAGGATTCATGAACTGAATGGCATTCAGCTCTGCTGCATTTTCTTATACAAACCAAATAGCCACTTACTCTAAATGTAAATGTTGGCAGAGAGTCACTCCCCTCTGAACAGTTGTATGCAAAATTTCCCACTTGCAGAACTTCCTAATTTCCTTTATAAAGCGCTATTGCTGAGCCTGATAAGGAATTCTGCTTTCATTTACACTGGCAGCCATCCAAACCCCTCCCGAAGTCAATGGAATGATGCTGTATTTACACTGAGTGTGAATGGTGTATTTATCACGCTGCTGAAGGGAATATTACAATGCATTAACCCCAAAGACTAAACAATTCCAAAGACAGAGAACTTGTTGATGAATGATGGGAAGGTGACAGAGATGCTGAACATTTCCATCAATAACAGCTTGAGAGCCACAAATCTCTTTCCCTTGCTAGTGCTCTCTTTTCTCTCCATCTCTGTTTCTCTCTGTGCTGTCCATGAATACTCTCTTTCTTTGTCATGAGCTGAAGAAATGCAGGCATTTTATTTCTGAAACCAACATTTTAAAAGGAGAGAAATATTTATAGATTTGGAGAACAATTAAGAATTTTCAGTCAGGAGACTACTAATATTTCTACCAGCCAACCATCACTGGGACATGCTGTATGGCCAGTTCCAGCCTGTGACAGGCCAACACTGAAGTGTGTGAGCTCTTGCACATCCCAAAATCAGCGTTGGTTTACTGAGGGCAGGAGTGGCTTCTGGCAGGCCTGGGCCAGGTTTTTCTTGCTGTACACTGGTCGTGTGTGAGGGTGATGGGGAGGGTCTGTGTGGTGTTGTGCATTCACTGCGTTCTTGTTTTTGTTCTGCTGGCGCACGCAGCCAAGGTGGAGCAGGTGAAGTTTGACACCACCCAGCTCCACGCCAGACCAGAGCTCGCAGCTGAGCAGAGGATGGTCGACGATGCCTCCGGGGAGATCGAGGTGAGAGGGCTCCTTTGGCTGACAGAGGGTGCAATAATCAGCAATCAGTTTGTTCTGCCTGGAGGAGACCCGGGATGGACGTCATGGCAGTTTACAGCTTCGTCACCAGGGGAAGTGGAGGGGCAGGCACTGATCTCTTCCCTCTGGTGACCAGGAACAGGACCTGAGGGAACTGACAGGACCTGAGGGAACACCTCAAGCTTCAGTGGTGTGTTAGCAAAAGGGCTGTGCTCTGTCCTCCCCTCAACTCCACTGCTGCTCACCAAGGTGGTTCTTTCCCTAGGTGTGGAGGATTGAGGACCTGCAAATGCAGCCAGTGAATCCCAAGACCTACGGGCAGTTCTACGGGGGTGATTGCTACCTGGTGCTGTACACCTACCTGAGGTCAGGCAGGCCCCACTACGTCCTCTACATGTGGCAGGTAGGTCAAAGCAGAGCCAAGGGGACTGTGCTGCGCCTGCTCAGCAAGCCTAAAGCTGAAGGAAGCAGTTACACACAAAAATCCCAAGCCAAGCACCCAGAAGAACTCAGACACCCTTTGCTCATCAGTTTCAAACATCCCAAGCTGTCCTTTGTAGGCAGAATGGACATTGATCCCAAACTGGCATCAGACTGAACACTAACAAAGTCAGACAGAAAGAGTGAAGGATGGTGGGGCTTACGGTGCTGGGGTCAAACTTTGGAGTCAGAGTGTCCCTTAAAGCCGCAGTTCCTGGAGTTTTGTGGGTATATGAACATCTCTGCTTTCCTTTCTAAAGTATACTTTCACACAGAGAAAAGCTTCAAAAGCGGGACTCTAAAGTCTACAAAACCAGAATGCCAGTGAAATTTAAATATCTGGAAGTTTTCACTCTGATCTTATGATATCACACTCTTGGGATTAGCAAGATGTTGAACTGTGGAGGTGTTTGTACCCTTGCTCTCATCACGCGGCGTGTGTCACCTCTCTGTCCCCAGGGCCGCCACGCCTCCGTGGATGAAATCACTGCCTGTGCCCTCAATGCCATTGAGCTGGACAAGAAATACGGGGATGAGGCTGTGCAGGTGCGAGTGACAATGGGCAAGGAGCCCAGGCACTTCCTGGCCATCTTCAAGGGCAAGCTGGTCATCTACGAGGTAACGTGGCTTTGGAAGGTGGGAGCACCAGTGATGGCTCGGCAGCTGCAGTGGCAGTAGTCCAGAAAATGGGCTGATACTCAGGAAAGGAGCCTGCCAGCTCAGCACAGGCTGGCACGGGAGACATTTCTCGTACTACCCAAGCCGTCTGAACACATTTGTATAAACACAGTCCTGGTCTGACCCAACTCAATTGTCCACCCCTGAGCTCTAGCAGCGATGTGTGATGTTCTTTCCAACTCCATCCCAAAATATTTTGCAGAGTTAGAATAAGGAAGTAATCCTGTGAATCACAGATGCTGCTGTCCAGAAAGGGTCCTCCAGAATTTGCTGCAAACATGATTTGAATTGTCCTTGCCTGAATTGTATCAACATAACTACCAACCCACTTCACTTTCTGCCTTGGCTGCTGACATCTGCAGTGGAGAAATTCCAAATGGCTGTGGGAGAGGGGGATTGCCCTCAGCTCTCAGTTGTGGTCCTACTGTGTGGTTTCCACGGCAGATGTTCAGCTAAGATGAGCACAGCTGGAAATCAGGGTCCAGCTGCCCTGCCCAGTTTGCATGGCAAATCCTCTACAGACACCTAGATCTGGTCACATTGATCTTGAGGATCTGACAGGAGCTGGTCAAGACTCAGTAATCAGGGAGAAATATAGGAGTTGTGCCATGTGGGTTCCATTCTGACCTGGAATCAGAAGGTATCTGGATTTCCTCACCTGGTCAGTGCAGAACCATGGTCCATCATTGCAGCAGCGGGGAGGGCTGAGAGCCCACAGCCTTCCTCAAATCAGTCACACCCTGGATCTGTGTGTCCTCCTCATGTCCCATTGTCACCCTTCCTTCTCTCCCCTTGCAGGGTGGCACGAGCCGCGGTCAGAACAGCACGCCCGAGCCGGCGATCCGCCTCTTCCAGGTGAGGGGCACGGATGAGGTGAACACAAAGGCCACAGAGGTGCCAGCCCGAGCCTCCTCCCTCAACTCCAACGACGTCTTCCTGCTCGCCACCAGCCAGGTCTGCTACCTGTGGTGTGGGAAGGTGAGTCTGCAGCGAGACACGGGGAGGCAGCTGAAGGAATCTGAAATTGCTGAGGTGGGGCTTGAGCCTCCTGCCTCCACTGAGTCATGGAGGTGAATCCTTGGGCAGGAGAAAGGGCCTCAAGTTGCCTCAGGGGAGGTTAATATTAGATATTTGGAAAGATTTCTTCACAGAAAGGGATATCAAGCACTGGAACAGGCTGCCCAGAGCAATGGTGGAGTCAAAAGTATTCAAAAAACATGTGGATGTGGCACTTGATGACATGATTAGTGGTGCTGGGCTGATGGTTGGTCTTCATGATCCTAAAGGTCTCTTTCAACCTTAATGATTCAATTATTCCATATGAAAAGTGCACCCAGGAAAGGGCTCTGTCTGTGGAGGGTCAGCAGAAACAGCCCTCTCTACAAAAGTAACCCATGCTGGGGTTCCCCTCACCTCTCTGTGGATGTTTCTACAGCTTTCAGATTAATAAATCACCCCACATTTTCCAGCTGTAGGAAACCAGCCGGGATGAGAGCAAATTCATTTATCTTGCTTCAGTCATGTGTGTCAGATGAGATGGTAGATCAAACCAAAGCAGAGAAGCTGTGGATGCCCCATCCCTGGAAGTGTTCAAAGTCAGGTTGGATGGGGCTTTGGGCAACCTAGTCAAGTGCAAGGTGTTCCTGATGGTCTTTAAAGTCCCTCCAAACCCAAATCATTCTGTCATTCTGTGAGTTTTGCTCTAGGTGCCATTGGCTGCACTAAATGTGCCTTCAAGGACTATAAATGGATCCTGAGTGATCAGCTCAGGAGTGTTCAAGCAGGTCTAAAGCTCTCCAGAGGACTTTTCCCCATGGATAAGTTTTGCCAGTCTGTCCCTGACTCCAGCTCAATCTTTTATCCCCGGCGCAGGGATGCAGCGGAGATGAGCGGGAGATGGCAAAAATGGTGGCTGACATCGTTTCCAGACGGGACAAACACACCATTCTGGAAGGACAGGAGCCAGCAGAGTTCTGGGAAGCTCTGGGAGGCAAAGCACCTTATGCCAGTGAGAAGAGGTAATAGTGACCTGCTTGTTCCTCTGGGCCTGGCCAGGGGACGTTAAGCAAGGGATCAAAACTTTTCAGGAAAGTGAACACTTTGATACTGTGTCCTCACTCGAGGGAGCACGAGGCCAGAATTTCACCAAAACCTTGGTCAGAAACCACACTGAGATGTCTCTTTCCGAGGTTTTGGGTCAGGTGTTCTGGGAAGGAGGAGCTACAGGTCCAAACCGTGCAGACAAGGGTGTGTTGCATCCTCCTCTCCCCCAGTAAATCCATCCCAGATCTCACCCTCAGGGCTGCAGGAACCACGTGCTCCATTTCCAGCCATTATCAGCAGCAGCCCCAGAAAAATCATGAGATTATATCTGCTTTTTAACAAGAAGGATTTCTCCAGCCCTCTGGGCAGGTGATGGTTTCCTTTGCAAACAAAGGATCTGGTGTGGCTTTCACCTGACATCAGGCTCATCACCACAATGAGAGAAGGCTTCTGCTTTTGCCCTCTTCGGGTGGGAAACAATTACCTTTAAAAATCGTTAAAATGGTCTGAGAATCCCCTGACACCTGACATTGCTGACCTTCAGGCCTTTAGATGAGTGTTGCCATGTTCCTCCTCTTCCTTCAACGCCATGACAAGTAGCGTCAGGGCCCTGCAGTAAGCCAGGAGGGAAAGATTTCCACCTTTCTTGCTTTTTCCTCCCCTGCCATGCATGAGGCAGGTTCCAGGAGCAGGTCACACAGTACCAGCCTCGCCTCTTCGAGTGCTCCAACCAGACAGGTCGGTTCATCATGACCGAGGTGGTGGGGTTCTGCCAGGAGGACCTGGATGAAGACGATGTCATGCTGCTGGACACCTGGGATGAGGTCAGCAAAAGCCTCTTCTTCTCCTTCTCCCCAGATATATTTTCAAACAGGTTGTGGCTTTAGTTGGTGTTTACTGAGTTGGATCTCAGCCCATGACTGGGTTCAGTTACCTTGAAACGTGTAAGAGCTGTTACCTGAGATATTTATGCTCCATGCCTGTCTCAAAAGCAGAATCTTCCTTGGCTGGGGGTAAATCAGGGCTCAGAATCATGGGGAAATATTGGGAAAACACATTTCTAATCTTATCTGTGCTCCCACTGGCAGGGGAGAACAAACAGCCATGTGTGCACAGATCCTACAGGCTCACTGACCTTCAGCACCTTCTCCCCTTGCAGATCTTCCTTTGGGTTGGCAAAGCCTCCAACGCCCAGGAGAGGAACGAGGCGATTGCCTCTGCTAAGGAGTATCTCAAGACCCATCCGGCTGGGAGGGACTTGGCCACTCCCATAATCCTGGTGAAGCAGGGCTATGAGCCCCTCAACTTCACGGGATGGTTCAACGCCTGGGACCCCTACAAATGGAGTGTAAGTTGCTGCAGAAGCCCTGTGGTGCGCTTGCGTTCTCAGCGGTGCCTGGAGGGTGGTGTTATCAGTGAATATACAATGTATGGAGTGAAACCTCACTAGGACATGTCCTGAGCTTCACAGAACCATGGAATGGCTTGGGTTGGAAGGAACCTTAAAGATCATCCAGTTCCAATCCTCTGTCGTGTGCAGGGACATGAGTTCCCGGTGATGTCTGAGCAGCTTCTGCTCCTTCACCAATAAAAAGTACCTGTGTGGTGAAACTGAGGCTTTTGCAAATGTAGATAAATGTTCTTGAACTCAAAATATTCACATTTTTATAAATATTAGGTTCCAAATCAGGTTTGCGATTTCAGCTGAAAAGAGCTGGGGACTGTGAGTAGTAAAATTGAGCTCAGATGAAAAACAGACTCAACCCACATCATAAAGGAACAAAGAAACAAAACCAAACCAAACCAACAAAAGTTCATTGTTGAAAATGCAGCCACAGAGGCAAATTTATGACCCAGCTTTAAGGGCAAACTGTGGTGAAATGAAAGATGTGAGCAGACAGGTCTCGTGTTCAGGTTTGTGGAAAGCCCATCAGAGCCCAGGAGCTCCTGAGCAAGGTCGCCCTTGGTCCCTGCACACCAGCCTGCAAGAGCAGAGTTACAAATACCAGCTCCTCCCTTTCCAGAAATGGAAACCTGCCCCAGGAGATGACTGGGAAAGAAAAATTCCTTTCTGCCCTCTTTCCCCAGGACTTCACACTGCAGGAAAACTCTTACAGAGAGATTTTATTTCCTGTATCTGTGTTTGCATTGTCTTTCTTCCCAATCCATGTAGTGGTGGAGAGCCTGTCTTGACAGCTGGATCTGGACAGATAAGACAGCAATTCACAATGACCCTTAAAACAATGTTGATGCTTAAAACAAAGGTCAAAACTTGTGGGTTTGTTTTATTTTTTTTTTTTTCTGAGGAACTGCTGAAAAACAAGGATACAGCTCGTAAAATATGTGCCTCTAAAAATATCCCCTGTAGGCAGCTTCAGCAACTACAGACAAGCCATGCAAACTGTTGACATCCCAGAAACATCTGGTGTGTGTTCTTTGCTCAGTTTTGGGTCTAAAACTGTTTTCTCTGCAGTCCGTGTGTTTATGTTGCTTGTTCTTGTTGGGAAACTTTGTTGGATGATTCTGTTAAGAACTGACATCTCCTGGCTGCTTAGGAAAACACAGTTGTGAGCTTTGCCAATTTATCTGGCATATTCCATTTTTTTTTAATAGGAAATAAGAGGTATCTCGTAATACATGACACCTAATTACAAGAAGTCAGGACTTCAGGCTATGAAAAAATCTGTTGTTTTAGCTAAATGAATCCGGAAAGGAGGAAAAAAGGAATATTGCTTCAGGCATTGCAAGATTCATCTAAAATGCAAAAGATTTAAACCTAGCAGTAAATGTTATTTCTCTTCATTTGCTTTCTGCTCCCCAAAGTCTTTAAATTTTTGGTTTCACCTGTTATTGTACAACTACAAAGATGAAGTCCATTTTCTTTACTTTGTTTTCAAGTGCAAGCTCAGATTTTGGCAGTCTCCTATTTGCAGGGGCTGAGGTTTGCAAGAGCTGCCACCTCAGTGGCCATCACTGGGCTTTACAATTCCTGATCTCCTGACCCCATTGGAGGCCAAGAGTGTGGGCTAAAGGCAGCCCATGGTTCTCACAACTCTCTCTCTTTCCCTTTAGGATGGCAAGTCCTACGAGGAGATGAAGAACAGCCTGGGAGACGTGTCGGCCATATCCGAGATCAAAGTGGTGAGTTGTGCCTTGGCCGTGCGCGTAGGAAACACCTGGGTTCAAACTCCCCCACAGCCCCCAGCCTGGTTCCATGAAGGAGGGGACACCAGGATCAGGGCAGGGATGGGCACCTCAGGCTGCCAGGGTCAGAGCTGTGCTCATCTATGGGAAGCAGAGGGAGATGTGATAAATAACCCATAAATACACCCAGATCTCCTGGACCTTTTCCAGTCCTGCCCAGAGGCATCTGTGAGCAGGACGTTGTCCAGCTGCTTTAATGCAGAACAAATTGAGGTGTGTGCAGCTCTACGAGGGTGCAGTTAAGTGTTCTGTGAGGAGTTTGCAGTGGTGGAGCCCCTGAGACCTTGAGCAAGTCACCCGGTCAAGAGGGGCATGGCCCAGTAGGGATCCTCCAAAGCACAAAGGAAGTGAGTTCCCAGGAGTCCCAAACGCCATTGTCACAGAGATCAGCTGTGCCCTGGGCAGGGTCAGGATGAAGGCTGGAAGGAAGTTTGGATGAGGAGAGATGGCTCATCAGGGAGGGGTGTGCAGGTAATGGAGATGTTTTAGACATGGTAGATGTCTAACCTCACCTTCTGTCATCCCACATGTGCCTTCCCCTGATGTTTTCTTGAGAAGAATGAGACTGCTGTAAGTATCCTCAGTTCTTCCTAAGAGCTCTCACTAGTGTGTGCTTTTAGCAGTGCTAACACCGAGGTGTAGCTTTTATGGAGGCACTGCACTAACGCTTTAGTTGGGACTTTCTCCCCGCTGCTTTGGAGCTACAGGTAGTCTGTGCCAGAAATAGTCCCCCACAACCCCAGCAGAAAGCTCCTGGGATCATCCCAAATTTCTCTGCTAGAGTGTCTTCTCTTGACGTGTTTTCCTTCATTTGGCAGGACCTGAACAACCTCAGCCTGAACAAGAGGACCCTCAGCACAACCAGCCTGGCTGGTTCAGGTACAGCAGGAGCTCCCTCGGAGTATAAATCTCACTTCGGCCACAGCGACAGCAACAGCTACAGCAACAGCAGCAACCACAACGGCAACAGCCACAGCAGCCCTGCCATGGTGCCCAACGGGGAGGGGATTTACTCCCGGGAGGTGCTGATGCACAGGACGGTGGATGAGCTTCCAGAGGGCGTGGATCCCACTAAAAAAGAGGTGACAGCGCTGCTGGTTTGATGCCTTCCTAACTTAACCTGGAACCTACTCACTGGCTAAGTGCGTTTTAGACTACCAAGTCCTGCTCGGACTCATGGGGACACTAGCAGGACACACAGGTGTCACCAAAAGCAGGAGTTTCATGTGAGGAAATCCATAAAACCACAGAATGAGCTGGGTTGGAAGGCACCTTAAAGATCACTCAGTTCCAACCCCCTGCTGTGGACAGGGACACCTTGTGGTGGTTTTGCCCTAGTTGAAGTAATTAGGGCAGAAAAAAAAAGAATTTTAAGTAGTAATTTAAAAAAATACTTTCTTCTGGTAGAGTTGTTTTGCTCTGCCACCCAACCTCTGTCCTCGGAGGGACAGGGGGACAAGGTGACACAGCTGAGAACAAAGCCAGAATTTGCATTTTACTTGGGCTGTAGGTGTGTTTTAATTTGAATGTTTTCATTTGAAACTCCTCCCAGAAGGGATTTTTTTTTTATGTTAGAAAGCTTGCATTTCAGCAATTTTCAATTTCAGAAGAAATGACACATCCCAGATTTCTGATCAGCCCAAGGATTTTGGCAATGTCTGTAGCTGAATCCAAGCAAGCAGATGGGAGGGACAGAGGGCTGACTCCCTCTACTCCTTGTAATCCATTTTTGACCAATGTCTTACCCAACAGATGTGGTAAAGACCAACACCCACAGCCAGAGTCACGATCCACAGCTGGGCTCTACAGGAGTCCTTCTACCCAAAATGCCAGGAAAAAACTCAACCTCCATTTCCCCCAGGGCCTTTCTCAGTATCCCTGATGAGCCTGCTCTCTGCAAACCGTGTCCTTCCAGCAATGGGAGTGAATATTTCCATGAATGTTTTAGGGGAGCGGATGGAGTGAGGGGGAGATGCTTTCACTGTGAATCACTGCCTAAGGAACCACCCAAAACTCTGGCCAGCAGAGCTTCCCTGGTGGGCCATAAACTGTCCTGGCCACAGTACGATTAGCAGGGACTCGATTCCAGCCAGAGAAGGCTAACTCCTCAAAACCAGAGCATCTCTTGGGGCGGGTGGGCTTCTATTCCCGTGGTGCTTTGGGAACTGGGATGTGGAACTGTCGCTGGGATGTTCCACTGCCCACCACGAGGACAGGGGGCTGACCAGGAGCTGTTGGCCTGCAGTCAGAGGTCAGCACTGGCACACTGGGGAGGGGATGCAGCCTATGGGGTGTCCCAGGCTTGCAGAAGCCACAGCTGACCTGCCCTTGCTCTCTCCTGGCTGCAGTGCTATCTCTCCGATGCTGATTTCCACGACATCTTTGGGAAGTCCAAGGACGAGTTCTACCAGATGCCCAAATGGAAGCAGCAGAATGAGAAGAAACAGTTTGGACTCTTCTGAGACCACAGGGGGCATCCAGTGACTCTGTGACCAACCCCTGCTCCCGTAGGAGCTGCGGGGAAGAAGTGCAGGCATTTGCTCAGTGACCCCAACCCAGCACCCCAACCCAACACAGTCATTCCAGCAGCCACTGTTCAGGGGATGGCTCCTTTCTCCCTGCAAACCCAGAACCCCAGGAGGCAAAACTTTTTTCAGGAGCAGCTTGACAGGATGTTTTTGCCTCTTCCTGACACTTTACTGCTGATAGCCACGAAGACAAGTGTGTGCCACACAACTGCGTTGTAGCCTCATCTTTCCCTTTTGCAAATTGCCAAGTGCACAAGGCCATGATCTTCCTTCATTTGTAGAAGTTTAAAATTAGTCAAGACAAAGGCCATTTGCAGCTGTTGTGTAAATTCTGGATGGAGAGACGAGAGGGAAGCCCAAGAGGATGGAGGGGGAGCCTTGAGGTCAGGAAAAAGGTAATGGAGTAGCCAGATGCCCGATGGAGTAGTCCAGGGAGTGACACCAGACAGTTCTGCCCCTTCTCACCTTGTAGAAAAACTACAGAAGAAAAGAAGAGCAAAAATCAGTTCTAGATGAACATGCATAGCCCAGGGCAGGTAAAACACCTGAGACCTGGTTTGGGGAAAACAAGCACTTACTACAAACATATTTATTAGCTGATCTATCTCAAGAGGATGATGAACTAAAGGCTAGACACAAATGTCGATTTTGGACTGCCAGTCAAGACTCTGTCTACTTTGTTTTCTCATTCAGACAGCATCTACAATCTCACCCAGCCTCCCTGACCATGGCCAGGTGAATGTCAGAGTCCATCTGCCCACAGACCAGAGGCTTGAGGAAGCCAGGAGGGTTTGGGGTATGACCTGAGGCCGAGGGTGTCCTACTGAAAGTTTTATCAGGGCTCCATCCCTGTGATGTCCGTGGGGCTGAGAGTGCTCGTCCCATGCTATGGGATCAGTCTGCCTGGGGAGGGCAGGGGGGAATGTGAGCAATCAGTGATTAAGGGGTAAAACTGTGAACTAAAGGAAGAAACACCGCCTTAAAAACTCAGACAATGTGGGTTTATCCGTTTTACTCCATTTCCAACCTGATCAGTGATTCCAAATAAATATCCAGCAGCAGCACTGTAAGTGTCCTTGATCAGCATCGGGGGGTAGGATGGCAGCAGATAAAAGCTCTGCAGGGCCACAGATCCTTCAAACACCTGGTCATCAACGGAATTTTGGAATTTTTTTGAAAAGAACAAACTGAGGGGGCGGGGTCTCTTCTGTTCCCAAACTCCACAAAGCTGGGACCATTTGTCCCCCAATGCTCACGTTCTTTACTCCTGAAGCCCCCCTACTGCCAATGAGCAGCAGTACCTGGCAGGTCAGCTGCTGACCTAACTGCCCAGCCCTGCTGCAGGGATGTGGGCAGGGAGCTGGGGAGCTTTGAGGGGCAAAGAGCTCTCACTCAACACCCAGGACCGCATCATTGTGCTGAAGTGTCACCATCTGGCTGGGCTGCAGCAGGGACCTCCAGGTGATGGGGTCTTCTGGGTGGAACTTTGTGTTTAAGAATTGGTAGTTAACTTCACATAACCCCCATTATGTCCATGTTCCTGCCACCATTTAATCTCCTTTCTGCTTGAGGGTCCAGCCCAAAACCCCCTGAAGCCCCCTGCACAGAGTAAGTCAAGCATCAAGCAGAGAGACAGATCAGCTGAATTACCTGTGTGATTGCTCCTGTTGTGCTCACATGAGATGCAATCAGTGCACATTACCCACGTTCCAGCCTCTGCTGGCACTGCTGGAATCAGCAATATTTGCCTTGCCCTGCTGAGGAGTGCTCCTGCCAGCTCCCAAATTAATGAAGTGCATGTACTCCTCAGGAAGATGCAGGAATGCCACCTACCTGTGGGCCTAACGAGCTTCACACGATCAAACGAAGACCAGCCAAAATACAGTCAGATTAGGGAGATTAGGCCAGTTTGCTACAAATTCCTGTGGCTACCATGTTCACCAACACAAGTGGAGTGCTCCTGGCAGCACTCAGAAACCAACCTGGGATTTCACAGAACCTTCAGATACCTGGGGCTGATGGAAATTGCTGCTCCTCTTCTTGTGGGAGAGTTGTTTTTACTCCCTGCCTCTGATTTCTAAAGGATCCTTTCCCACCTCCTCCCTTTTGCTGTGATGTCGGTGGCCAGGTCCTGTTCCTGCTGCTCTTTTTCCCAGAGCTCTTCACTCCAGTGGGGCTCCAGCACTTCCCGATCTGCTCAGGGATGAGCTCACTGGGAACAGCATGGGCCATGTCCCTTCCTTAGGGGAGAGAGCAGACCCTGCAGCATTGTCATCATGCTCTGCCCATCCCATCTCCAGCTCAGCTCCTTTCCCACCTGCCTACAGGAGCTTTCCCCAGCTGTTTCTACTTGATGAGGGCTGTTTTCTCTTCCCATGGATCTTGCCTTATTTATTTGAGTGCACAACAGGCAGAGGAAAACCCTGCCTCTCTGTGCAATCCATCTGACCCTGGCTTCCCAGTCCCCCACCTCTCTAGTGCTGCCCACAGCAGGCAGGTGAGGGCTTTAGCTCAAAATTCAACTGAAATCTAATCCTGCCACCCAAAAACCACAAACAATGTGTTCACTGCCAACCAGCAGGCTGCTCTAACTTCACAGAGTATCACAATCACAGGATGGTTTGCATTGGGAGGGACCTTAAAGATCTTCCAGTTCCAACCCCCTGCCATGGGCAGGAACACCTTCCACTTGACCAGGCTGCACAGAGCCCCAGCCAAAGTGGCGTTGGACATTTCCAGGGATGGGGCATCCACAGCTTCTCTTTGAAACCTCTTCCAGTGCCTCACAGGGAAGAATTTCTTTTTAATTTGCCCCACAAGAGCTGGTGCTGAGACAAGTGAGGGGGCAGGACCACTTCTGACCACCTTCACCTGTGCTTTTCACCCCACGGCTCCCTGAAACAAAATGCTGAGAGCACACTGGGAGCAGGGACCAAACTCAGGCTGTCCCTGGGGGGAGTCAAGGATGTTCCATCCCTGGCCTTCAAATGTGTCTCAAACAACGTACCCCAGCCCCAGAGGTGAGCTGGGAGAGCCCGTGTCACTGCAGGGCCCCTGCTCTGCCTTGCTAGCCACTCCCGAGCTCTTCCACCTGCTGGTTGTTAATGCAATATCAGCCTTTGAGGTGTGGGTTTAATTCAATTTAATCTGGCAATGGTTTACAGCATCACAGAGTATTGTAGAGAAGAGGAAAAATCAATGTGTCCAGCAATGTTTACTGCAGCATAACAAACCCCAGGGAGGACTAAAAGAAACCCAGCTTTGCAGCGGGCCCAAGGCTCACTAAATCCAGGCTATTTTGGACTAAAATAGTAAGCTGACTGGAGTGTGTTTTAAAGGACATTAACATCTTTAGTATGAGCCCCTCATCTTCCCCACCAGGGATTAGAACCCCCAGAAATCCTGATAACTTCAGAAATTAAGCAGGTCAATCTTCAAATTCATGTATACTGTGTTCAAGTAGGCCAAAGAGGCAAATAGTGACAAGTAATTGGACTCTTCCAGAATTTTTTTAAACTTTTAATAGTCTAATGTACTGTTAGTAACAGAGTTGGCACTTCAAAATATATATTATTTTATTTCAACAATATTCCCTTAACTCTGTAGTTCTACTTGAAGACAAATCACTTGTTGCCATAAATACTGTGTTGTTTTCCAAACACTCTTGTGCTGGGTTACCTCTACAGTGCATCTGGGACCTGCTAGCACTTACAACATCTACTTCCTCTCTGTTAAAAAATGACATTTTTCTGTAAAAACACAAAGTTTAACTGTATTAAAAAAAAACAAAAAACAAGCCCTGCTGTCAGTTGAGCGTGTTTCCACTGTCTTTGGCAAAAGACGTTCTCTGAGGTCCCTTTGAGTGGGTTTCACTTGGGGTCAGAGGGAAATCTGCTGTGCAGCAGCTTCTTTCTCCTTCGCAGGCTGAGAGCCAGGCTTTGAATGCAAAGCGGCCTGGCTGAGAGCCAGGCACACAGGCAGAGTGGTGCTCATGTATTTTTTATTACAACACAAAAGGAAACTCGGGTTACATAACACGGGGCTTTGTAGTGCAGCTTTCTTTTTCAATCTGTAACAGCAAAGAGGGGAATCGTGTCCCCGTTTAGGGCTTCACACGGTGAGAGATGGCTGACACCTGCAGTTGCAAGAAGTCACCTGGCACCTGGCCACTGATTGCAGTGCTCAGGGAGACTTTTCCCTGCACAGATGTTGGGTGCTTTGCCCAGACGCGTGACTGAGCCCAGCCCAAGAGCTGTACTTCACTAAAAAACGAGTCCCTATCCTCTCGCTAAAAGCAACATTAAAAAAATCGAAATAAAGTGAACTAAAACCACAGCTGGATTGGTCAAACAGGTACAAAAGGATTAATCTCAACAGCAGCATTAGGATGTTTCCAGCACGCAGCAGGGAGAAGGTCGATGGCTGTTTCACATCAGGGGTCCTACGGAGCACCAAGTGCTGCTCCAGGGAAGGTGCTGGGGACTGACCCTGGCATTGGCAGAGTTCACACACTGAATTCCTTCCAGGTCTGTAAGGAGGCTCACTGTGCCCTGGAGGAGCCAGGCTGCTAATCACAGTCCTGGATGTTGATGTAGACAAAGAGGGTGGAGGAGGAGTACGGGTCTCCATTCTTGGTCAGGAGATGGATGTGGCGATAACCTGGAAGCAGAAACACAGATGGAAAATGGCCTTTAGTCCAGCTGGAGAAGTGTTTGCTAATGTTTGCCAGGACCCTGCACAAAGATCTCCCTCTCCCAGAGCATTTTGTTCCCAGTTTCCCACAGGATCCTGAACAGGCAGGTCCCAGAGGCACCGCTCTGAGCGTGGGTAACGCAACGTGCCCAAAGCCTCTGGTGACAAGGGGGACCCTTCCCCTGAGACAGCATTAACAGCTGCCCAAAAAATCCATTCTGACCCGAGCTGTGATGGGTCTGGACCACTCATTCAGGACATGACAGCTTCCCAAAGGGCTCAGTGGCTGTGAGGAGCAGGGAGCAGGGCCTTACCTTGCTTCAGACTCGTGAAGGGCAGGGTGTACTGCCCGATGAAGTCGTTCTTGGTAGACATGTCAAAGTCTTCCACCACAAACCGGACCAGGGCAAGCGCAGGGATTTCTATGTCAAATGTAAACTCCTCATTCCAGTTCGGGTTAAAGCCTGGGGGACACAGACAAGGGTGAAGGTCAAAGATGTCAGCAGTAAGAACGGTGGCCCGAGGTGTTTGCAAATGGATGGAGAACTTTCCTGACTGTCAGCCTAATCTGACCCAGACCAAGGCTCTCAGGAGGTGCCAAGAGCATTGTTCCAAGCTCTGATACTGATTTGCTACCTGGAATTAAAAAATCCTTCATCTTGGGCAGACCACCTTGGTCCTAGAAAGGAGTGAGGAGCAAGAGAGAAGGGATGAACTCAGCTCTGCTCCACAGGCTCTCACTGGGTAGCACATGGATGTCTGTGGTTGCCATTGGACCAGATGCAAACTTTTACAGCCCTAACCAAGGGAGGGAAGAGAGGAAAGCTGTGCCTTTGTGCTGAGACAGCCTTCAGGGGCCTTAAGCCTCTCCAACAACTTGAGATACACCCATCTGATTACCACTCTGTGCCCCAATTTCCCTGTCTGCAAGAAAAGTTAATGAGGAGTGTCTGATTACAAAAAAGCGTCCTCAAGTCTGGGTAAGGGTCATGTGGTCCAGACTCACAAAGCAAACAAAACTGAGACCAACACACATGAAACGCAGAGCAAGCTCAGTGCTCTCTCTGCAGGTCACGGCAGGTGCAGTGTCAATAAACCACTCCCCAGACGCAAACAGGAGAGGACATCCTGCTGGAAACCCTGCTGCCTGTGCAGAGCAGGGACCAAGGACACAAAAATGTCACCTGGAGCCTGCTGTTCCTGGAGGGCTTGTGGGTGAATCAGCAGGAGACGGGGATCTTTCATCTGGCCCTGAGGGTGCTGAGATGGGCCTGTGGACTGTGCGAGTGCAAAATACCTGTGCTGCATTGGGGCACTTTATTTGGACTTTTATAGGATTAAATCCACGGGACTGTTCAGTGAACACACTGACTCCCTTCATCCTTAGGGAAAAAAACAGCGTTGCTGATTCCATGGGAGCAGAAATCATGAAAGTTGAGGGAAAGTCTTTGGCCCTGGCACAGCAGGTTTCACTGTACTGGGGGATTCTCAGCCCATCTCAGAGCCACAGTGAGATGTTCAGAGGTGCAGAGCCAGCAGGTTCCCACAGCCTGTCAAACTTCCCAGCTGCTTTTGTGCCCAAAGCCCCTAGTTCAGTCCCACCAACACAGAGTCACAGAATCATTTTGCTTGGAAATGACCTTCAGGTCCATCGAGCCCAACTGTAAAACACCAAACCAGGTGAGCTGCTGAAGCGTGGTCACACCTCAAACCTCAACCCATGACAGGCCAACCCCTCTGTGCAGCTGCCCCTTTCCAGCAGGGCTGTTTTCATTGCTTCATTTGCTTTCCATAAGGCAACAATTATCACTCCAGCTTCATTCCAGTGTTGCTCCAGCCAGGCAAGGGCTGGCCATGGGACTGGGAGTGCTCAGCAACCCTGAGGAACTTGCCTGGCAGGTCTGGAATGTTCCCTACACAACTTTCACTTGACAGGCTATAAAAATTATTGTAGGTGACGGAAATGGCCACGAGCTTTAGGAGCCAGGCCAGATTTACTCAAACAGGAAAGAGGAAAAGGGAAACATTGTTAGCAGGCAGGAAAATATGCACCAGCTTCGCAGTGCTTGGCTCTCACTCCACACAGAAAAGCAGAGTGTGTGTGTTTGTGCAGGTCAGAATAGTCAAATTCTCACTGCACAGAGGAAGTCACAGCCATGTCTGGCTGCTAAGAAATGGTCTTCCAGCTTTTGAGATACTCAAAATTCATCTGGGCAGTACCCTGAGCAGCTTGAGTAAACTTTGTTTAAACACCTCTGAAGTTCCCTGCAACCTCAATCTTTCGTGAGTTTGTGACACTTTCAGGACACCATCAGCCCCACAAGAAGGTTCCTCTGGGAAGATCCTGGGGAGAACCTCTGCATTCCAGGTCAAATCCAACTGCATGGAGGCAAAGAGCACCTCCAAAGCTCTAGCTCTGCAAATCTGGCAGCCAGCCCCGAACAACTCACGTGGCTGATGTTTTACAGGGAATTTCTCTCCAAACAACAGAAGAAGAACACCTCATGTATCTGCTTAGTGTGGGCAGGCTTGGGTGCCCCGGGCAGGTCTGGCCACAGGGCAGCAGCCTTGCCAAGGAACAGGAAAGGGTTCCTGCTCATGGGAACACAGCCTGGAGGAAACCCCCTCACCATTGTTTTCGATGACTTTGGTCTGCTTCTTGTTGTTGTCCTGCTGGACACCGTGGATCTCTATCGTCACCTTGGGATCCACAATGGAGTTCTTGCTTTTGTTCACCTTTGGCAGCTGCTGACCAGAGATTATCTGTGGAGGAAACAGAGGAAGAGGTCAGAATGTCATCGGGAGAGGGGGCTCCCTGGAAAATTCCCTCTCCTTCCCCAGGAGTGCAGGATCTGCTGAGAGAGGCTGGTGCTGCCATTTCAGAGCCGGTGCTGTGACATCCTTCAGAGGAAGCTGTCATGAGCAAAAGCACCAAAGGAGCCTTACTCCAGCCCAGCCAGCTACAGGCAACTTTTCTGACTGTCCCCACAGTGAGCAGCTGACACTTGGGAACACCAGAGGGGACTGTGGATTGCATGGCTGCCTGCACGGTTCTGGAACCACAGCAAATATTGTCATTAACATACTGCCCAACTTGAAACGTGTCAGTAGATCCCCCAGGGATCCACGTCCATGACAAACCCCAGATGTGGGAAATCAGTAGGGTTAGGGCAACACCGAAGGTAGGACCAGAAGAAGGAGAAGGAACAACCTACACGCCCCCCCAAAGGTGGATGTTACTGTGATGTTTCCCAACTTCTGTTCTTACTTTAAGCAGGAGCTTCTTCTTTGTCCCCCATGTTCCTTCTGTGATGGATTTTGGATTGAATTTGGTTTGCTCATCCCGGAGGAATTCTGGCTTTAAGACATACCCAGAAAACCCATTGTCCTGGAACCGACCCTGGTACACATCCATTTCTGTGCCTGCTGTCTGGAAATTTAGGGCAACTGTAACGTAAATAAATAACTTCAGTCACTCAGATAAATCAATAGGAATCTTTTCATGCTAATTCTGTTCACATGAAACCACACTTCATGGACATAAACATTGGCTTTTCCACGCTTCAAAGAGCAGTGGTAAACTCTGACCCTCACAGCCTGCTAGCCCGGAGGATTTCTTGCATTCAGAGATGACAGAGACAGGAGGAGCCATTACAGCCATCCTGTCTTCCCCAGGATCAAAAATTGTCCTGCATGGAATTTATGCTACCTAGAGCAACTGCATCTTTTAGATAAACCTCTTTATTTCTATGCTGAAGGGGTTCTCTCCTGCAGTGAAGCCAGCAAATCCCTCTCAGCTCATTTCTCTGGCTACTTAGCCTCATTATAAAACCTCCTTTCCAGCCCAGATCTGCCTGTTTTCATTTGCCATCCCAAGGGGCATCGATGCCTCTGTTGTTTGGACCAGAAAGCTCCTCATTGTTTGAACTCCTCAGGTGGGAGCACAGAAGCTGTGATCAAATCACCTCTTTATTGTCTGCTGCCCAAAATAGATCAAGCCTCACTGGTGTCCAAAACCAGGCACATTCCTTATATTCTTCCCAATTTGTCAATACCTTTTTTAACTGGAACAGTCTCTGGGAGCAGCCTCACTGACACCACACAGGGAGTGCACGTGGACCCCACAGCTGCTCAGTGCTCCCTGGATTCCTCAAGGATGATGTTTAACCTCTTCAGCAACATCTAAGACATCTCTTAGGACACAGAAGTCCTGGGTCCTTCCTACCCTGTCATACCTGAAGGCTGAGAGCATTTTAAGGCACTCCCCTGTTTTTCCCCCTGCAGCAAGACTTTGATAACTGCATTATACTGGTGTTACTGCAAGTACTCAGGGCTTCTGGAAAATCTTATTTTGGGTGCCCAAATACTGAATTCAGGTCAGATAAGGCATGCAGGCCTTTCTGTACCCCAAGGGAACTGATGGTGCCTCCCAGGGACTGTCCTGAGGCCAGACAGGGCAAGGGGTGCCACCTGTGCCCCATGGGGGCTGCAGGACCCACAGAGTTCGTGCTCCCTCCTCCTTTGTTAAGTGGCAGTGACTCTGCTGACAGTGAAATTGCAGGGATTTGCACATTAATGTGCAGAAAAGCCTCTCCAATGGATTTGTGATGAGCCAGAAGAGGGTCTATGGGAAGTCCCTGGGCATTGGCTGGAAAGCCTCTGGCTGTAAAGGGCTTGAGATTCTGCCCCGGCTGAAGCCCCTCCACAGCCAGGTCATGGGTGACCCCCACAGGTGACCCCCTGAGCCTCCCAGTGCCACCCACCGATCTGGCAGCCAACGTTCCACAAGTCCACGGGGCTGTAGTTGGAAGAATCCGTCCTCCAGCCTGCAGGGTAGATACGGCTCAGGTGCCTGATGTTGTGATGAATAAAACTGGTTCCTACAGAGGAAGAAAAAAGCAGAAGAAAATGGCCCTTTTAGTGATGGGGCTACTTTTATCTCCTCTTGCTGCTGCTGTGTGCTCCCCTCTGCCTGGCAAGTCTGGCTGAATGGGAACTACCTGCAGAAATGCCCTTCTTGGTACCAGCCTCAAGGACATTAAGTTCTCCCTGCCGTTTCTCAGTGACATGCTTGACCAAAGAGATAATAACCCAGGTCTCTGGATGCCTTTCCTGCCAGCAGCCGTCCCTTTTTGGAGAACAGGGGCAGAGGAGGGCAGAACACACATACCAGACTCCTGGGCCAGCTTCAGAGCTTTGCTCTCCGAGAATGATGACATCTCGTAGAAAGCCCGAGGGTGGTTGGGGTCCTCAAAGCCTTCAAAATGGACACTCTTGCAGTAAACAACTGTGTCTGACAGCTCCTTGGCCAGCTTCAAGGTGTCACTCTAAAAACAGGAGAGAGAGAGGTTTGTGGGGAGTTTTTGCTGTTGTGCTCAGAAGTTCATGTGCAGTGTTTTCTCTAGGACCCCTGGGCTTCTCTTCTCCACCTTTTCACACAAAAAGGACGCACACTCTCAACACTCAGTGGCTGCTGGTGTGCCCTCTGTGCCTCCCTGTGCAGGAAAGGGTGGAAAAGGATTCCCTTTGGTGGTGGAATACCCTTCCTGCAGGTCACTGGTATTTCAGCACCCTTGTCTGTCTCCAGGGGCTAAACTTTACAACAGAGCCTTGGCAATGACTTCTCCATCCTATCTTGGTCCCAGGCATGCAAACCTGGAAATAAAGGGAAGAGAAGGATGTTTTGGGCTCCACAGAGCTTGGGCTTTTTCGCCTCCCTTGAACTAAGAAATTTTCACAATGCTCTGATGCCTCCAACTCCACAGCCGCATTCATTGGTGTGAGAGTCAGCAGCTCCCATCAGAGGCAAGAAAAGGAAGTGACAGATGTCAAAATAATGTACACGTTATTGACTAGAGATCAGAAAAATAAATAAGACCTGCAAAGAGTGAGCAAATCATCAAAGGGCAACATAGGTCAGAGCAGATTCAGAGGCAACACCAATCAGCTTTGCCATCAGTGGGGCTGAATGTGTCTGTGTCACCTGTGACCCCACTCTGTGAGGGGTATGGGATTCACAAGGACCTGAACTCTGGAAAAATCCATTTCCTCACTTGTGTAAAGGCCAGCCTCTTCCTTCCAGAAATCATCACACAAATTGCTTTAGTAACTGGCCACCTTTTCCCCATAGATCTTCCCTTCCTCTCTCATCCAGGTCAGAAACAAACAGCCAGTGAGGGTGCAGGTGCATCCCAAAATGCGAGTGGAAAAGTCAAAGTCGTGACTGGAAAAGCCGAAGTCATGACTGTTCCATGACAAAGAGATTTCTGGAAATGAGGCAGATTGCACATGTGCCCTTCCACTGCTTCCACAAATGCTACATGGTCTGTCCCCACTGCAGCCTCATTTCAGAGAAAGAAGCCAATCTTTGTGCTTGGCTGGCTCTGCAAGATCTCTGTTGGTGCTTGGGACAGAGATCGTTAAGCTGAGCAGGCACCAGGATCCTCAGCCCCAGCAATTTCAACCATTCACCCTTACATATTCACACTGAAACCACACTGAGACCTGCCTTGGCTGGGAACACATGAAAAATTGTATTTCAACTGCTTTTCTGTTTTTATTTCTTTAGGCGTGGTACAAAACCACACCTAAAAAGTGATTTTCCAGTGGTTACTTCTTTTACTTACCTTCCCCTTCTGCTCTACCTTGGTCTTCACAGATTCATCTTCAATTTCAGCTGCTTCATCTTCATCAGAGACATCCTCAGCCTCCAGGTTGTTGTTCCCATTTGTGGGGTCCTCCTGCCTGCTCAGCTTCTTGCCTTTCACCAGGATCTTCCCTTTCAGTTGCTGCACAAGGAAAAGTGGACAAAATACCTGGTGGTTAGAAAAGGTACTGGCCCACTCTGAAGAAGCCCCTCAGCTGCAACCAGGGCTTTTACGGTTGCATCAGTCACTGGTTATTTTCCATGGATACAGGTAAAAAGAAGTCTGTTCTTACACTGAGGCCCTGCCCTGCTTCTGAAACCACAAGCCAAGAGTCTGAAAACCCCTGAGAGCTGATTCCCCTCAGCTACAGAGCTGACCATCCTCTCAACCAGACAACTGAAGCAGCTATGCTGTTAAAGACAATTAAAATGTACGTACTTTTTTTTTTCTTTCAAGACTGAAATGTTGCTCAGCAAACAAAGCTGAGCCTGGAGTTCAGGGCTGCTGGAAGAAATTTGTGGTACCATTTTTGCCCCTCTGTGTGGCCTGTTATTTAATCCACCCCGTGCTCTGTAATGTGTGGTTATAAACACGTGCACAGCTCAGGAAACGGTGTGAGAGCCAAGTGGGGACTGAGGCAGTGCAGCCTCTGCTCCACCGGCATTTTAATGGGGATGGAGGCCCACTGAGGTGCTTTGTGCACAGCAAACATGGAACTTTAATATGTAAAAGATTTTGCAGGTGAAGGTTTAGGGTATTGAGGAGGTACTCAGGAGGTACTCAGGAGGAGTTCCCAGACCCTTTTCAAAGCTGCATCCTCTTCTGGGAGCAGCTTCTCCGGGCACTGCTCAGAAGGTACAACGCTGACCACGACCAGCAGCACGCGCCAGTGCATCACAGCCCAGTGCAGAGGGGATCCAGGGAGCACATTCCTCCTGCTGAATCAGCTCTCTCCAGCCTCTTTCAAGGGTCACATGAAAGCCCTCACAACTGATGTATCCCTTGAGCAAGATCTGGCCATGGGAGGAAGGCTGGAGCCTGGAGAAGGATGACTTTGAGCCCAAACAAGGCAGCAGCAATGCTGGCAGCAGGGAGAAATACTGAGAAAAGGGACAGTCTCTAAATGAATTGGTTATGCCTTAAAATCAAGAGCACCACTAGACCCAGCAGCTTCTGGGAGCAGATTTGCTGCCACCTGGATGTGTTTGGTACTCCTGGCTTTGGAGGGTACGAGTTATTCCAGAAAAATGCCATTTTGGAATTAGCCAGTACCACCCCTCAGTCTGTATAGCACGTTCCCCTTTCCTCAGCAACACCCTATATTTGCCTTTTCTGCAACAGCAAAAGCAACAAAACCCCACCATATTCAAATGACAGGACTGTGGAAAACCAAGAATCTTTTATAAAACAACACAGGCATTTGCAAAGGACACGATTCCCCCTTTGTGGGCTCAAGCAAATTGCATCATGACTTTACAGAGACCAGCCCCACTCCTCACCACCTGGCAGAGCTGTGGATGAAGCTGGGTTTCAGCAGAAATCTGACACTGGCACCTGAGGCAGCAGCCAAGACCATTTTTATTCAGCTACCACAAATGGCCTGTTTACACTGGGGCACCTTCCCTGTCACTCAGAAGCTACAGTCAAAGCAGCAGTCAGAGCTCAGCAGAATTCTCCTCCCCCTCCCCTGACCATCCTCCCAGCCCTCAGCACTCTGCCAGGCAGAGCTGTGCTCTGCATCTTCACATCCATGGCTGGGAGATAATTTGGCTCATCTTCAGAGCCCCGCTTCATTCTGCTGCTCTCGTGTCCCTTCCCACCCTCCTGCCTCAACACCCAGCTCTGCAGTGTTCTCCTGCCACAAAATTCAGTTCTGTGTGAGCTTTTAGGCTCCGGTCAGCACTTGGGATGGACAAGCCTGGAAGGATTGCTCTGGGGACAGTGAGGAGAGGCTGAGAGCCGCCCCTCTTGTCCCCTGCAGGCTGCAGATCCCATCCTAGTATTTAATATATTATCTGCCTCTGCATTCTAATGCCCCATAAGAACAGTTACTGCCACAGCTCAGCAGTGGAGGAGTAAGGATAAGGTATTTGGGGCAGTCTGCTTGATTCTTAATTACCAGCAGGTAATTAAGCTTTTTAAGCTTCTCCCATTCAGCCTGCCCAGCAAGTGGGAGGTGCAATTCCTGGCACAGACTAATTCCACACGAGTGAAGAACACCATCAGGGAAGGCACAGCAACACAGCCTCCACTGTGTCTCCCCACCACAACCTGCAGCAGGTCCTCAGTGCTGCTGTCATCCTGTCTAGCCCCCGGTTACCCTGGGAAACCTTGGATATGGTGCAGATGCTCCCCATGGGCACAGGACGCTGCTCCTGTGCCTACAAGGAAGAGCAGCCCATGTGCCACCTAACTCAGAGGAGATCCATTTGCTTATTTGCCCACAACAAAGGGGTGAGACTCACCCCAAAGAGAGGCATTTTCACCCCCATTTCCTGCAAAGGGTGCTATCCTACAGTAGCACCGCAGTGAATCCCCTCTGCAGAGGAAGCAAAGTCCTAAATCTGAAAGTTTATCTTCTTCAACTGAGTTTTGCATAAGCTGATATACACAGTCACAAACACAGACGTGCCCTTGCTCCATCTCTCTTGGTTCCCCTTCATGTGAGATTAAGTATTTCTAGCCTGAGGCAAAAGACACTCAGCTCATCAGTTCAGCTCTGCTGAGCAGATCCCTTGTCTTAGGAGGAAGCAATAGCTGAAATACTCCATAAATATTCTCCAAGTAGACCATAAAGCCATTCCAGCTGTCTGTGCCAAGCCCAAGGTGGAGCGCGACCTCAGGAAAGGCTACAAGGACACTGGACTCCATGAGAGCAGGCAGTGGAGTGGCTGCTGGAACAGATGCAACTCTTGCCCTTCCTCACATGCCCTATAAATGGCATTGCCTTATTTCCCCAAAAATGGAGCTCCCCTGCTCTCCCACCCTTTCCACTGCACACTGAACAAGCTCAGCCCTGCAGGTGAAATGGGTCTGGCACGCTGGGACATGGAAACCATCTCAGAGGAAAGCACTGACTTTATCAGAAGCAGCAGAGCTGGAATGAGCAGAGGATTTTAAAAGATTTCCATACACAGGTTTATCCTACCTGGAAGCTAATAGCAACCTGAAAGCCACAGCAAGGTCTGAATTCCAGTTTTGATCTCAGTGGGAATAGAAAGTTTGTAAAGTGATCCTGCCACTTTCTGTGGCTTCAACACCTCCTTTAGAGTCAACAGAGAGAACCAAACACTCCCAGGGTGTGATTCTTCCTCTGTTTGGACAAACACTGAGGAGGAGGTGGACCACACCTCCAACGCCTCTGACTGTTTCTCCAAAGGAGCTCTAAGTGAAGTGCTCAGGAACATGGATACACAGGGTCTGAGCACTGTCACCTGACTCCCACTCTCAGGATGAGGATATTCATCTTGCCAGGCTTCTGGGAAGCTGTGAGCAGTAGCGTGGTCACATTCATGAGGAGATGTGCAGATCAGAGGCACTAATTGGTATCACATCTCCATCTGTGCACGTCCTTCAGCTTCGCTGCAAACCCAAGTGTTGCACCAGCAATGATGGCACCAAAAAAGGGGAAGAAACTTGTTATGGAAGGAGCTTGGGGAGGATTGAAGGGAACTCAACTCAAGAACTTCAGGCAAGAAGAAGGGTACCTGGCAGGTTTCTGTGCAGATCAGGATGGGGCAGAAGGGCAACAACCCACCAGCAGCAGAGACTGGATCAGCTCCACCCTACACCCCTGGTGCTGCCCAGAGCTTTTATGTGGCTTTTGGCCTTTCATCCTGCAGCCTTTAATTCACTATTGGGACCTAAATACAGCAGCGTGGGGGAGACATTTAGATAATCTGTGTAGCCCAACAGTGTTCCTGAATGGAGCCTGATAAATCAGATTCCTGCCCTGGGCTGTGTAGGAATCGTTAGCACAAATCCAAACTGTGTCAATCTCCCTTTAATTACTGATGTTGCCCTGCTGACACAATCGGCAGCAATCCTTCGACTGTTTGTGTTTACAGCCGTCAGCCCTTTGCCCAGTGGCAGATCCCACCCTTTTCCTGATATAAAAAATACCTTGTTGTCCCGGGTTTCCTCATGTCAGCGTCACAAGGGAGTGGAAAAGCCAAGAGGTTCTGGGTTTGTTTGTTTGTTTGTTTGTTTTTCCCTCATGTTTCAGTTTCAAAGTATTTCACACCCAAAAAATCAGCATTTCAGCCCTTTGCACTCTACTACTTCACAGAGCAGGAAGGCAGAGGAAAAGTACCAGAGGGAAAAGGATAGGTCTTGAAACATTGGCAATTTTCTGTTTGAACTAAATGGATCAATCCCTCCAGTGGAGCAGATCAGCCCAAATCCATTCCCTAAGGTAGATCTGGGCACTGTGTTCAGCTGGGGCCGTGCGTCTGTTTGGGCAATCAGGATCAGGAGGTTATATGAGCACAGGAATGGAAAAAACATCTTTGGGAAGCTGGGGTCATTCCCTTACACTCACAAATCACACATTTCTTTGTCTGGTGTTTCTCTTTTCTTTCATCATATCATTGCCATCAGCAGTTTTCCTGATCCTGCACCAGGATAAATAGCAAGTCAGGAGGGGACACTGAAGAAGTATTTTTCCAACTCAGTGAGAGCCTGCAAAGACTGATCTCTGTGCTGGGAGTGTCCTCACCCTGGGAGAGTCACTTCTCCCAGTGGAGGCACCTTGTCCGTGCCAGAGCCAAGGTCCTGCTGAAGCAGCAGCAGCAGTAAAAATTACAATTCATTCTAATTTATTGCCTTGGTGCTTAGGGACCAGCCCAGAGCAGCTTCCCTCTGTGCTAGGCATTGTAACAAACGAGGCATGACACTCCCAAACGAAAGGGGAAAGTCAGAAAGGGAAAGGAGATAAAGGAAGAGGGAGAACAAATAAAGAAGATATTTGGGGTGGATTGTTTTCCTCTCCTTTCTCCCCTGCTGACTGCCAGCTTTATCTCACCCACAAACTCCTTCCAGCTCTGACTAGGCATGGCCATCCAATTTTTGGTGAATGAGCAAAGAAATGCAATTTAAAGGGAACTTCAGCTATCCACACAGGAGCCTGTTTCTGCAAAGTGCTTGGGAGAAAAGAAAACACAAACCACATGGGTGGAAACAGATTAGTGTTTCACTTTGGCTCCTGGTTTGGAGACATTTTTTCATATCAAGATTCCATTTCCAATTTTTTCTGTCAGCTAATGATTTTATAGTGGTGGTTCACTGTTGAGGGCTGTATCTCCTTTGCAAGGTCAGAGCTCAGCTCCCAGCCTGAGGGCTGCCCTGATTCCTGGGAATAAAAGAGGCATTCTAGGCAGCTTCCTGCCTCCCTTTTTCCTCCATGGACATCTTCATCGCCACCAACCCAGGCCACTCTCAGTGTCCACCCAAGGCCACTCTCAGTGGGAGGATGCTTTGTGTTTGATACAGTTTTAAGCTACTTGCAGTAATCTTCCCCTTGAGTTTTGAGCTTTGCATTCAAGCAAGAAGAAAAACTCTCCTCTTGTCCAACCCTCAGAAGGCAGAAAGTGCTGGGGTGGCTTTGCTTACCTCTGGGGAGGGGAACTGGGATTTGTTCCCATCGACTGGGGCAACCAGGAGCATGTCCTGCAGGATGGTGGTCATGTGCTGAGCCATGACCTTCTGCTGCTCCACGCTGCAGTGGTTCTCCAGGGAGATGATGACGGGATACGGGGAGGTCTGGAACAAGACAGCAACAGACACCATCAGCGAACTCTGCAGTTTCACCAGGCTGGAGCAGTTGATGTAAACCCCAGTGCTGTTTTCTCTGGGAATGAGTGTGTCAACAGGAGGGTCTGATATTCTCCTGAAGCAAGGATTTGTTAGAAATGGACAAATTGAACTGTGCAGTAGTTACTCAGATCTGTGCTGATGCCTTCCAGAGGTGACGATCCAATGGAGAGGGCACCAGGATGGGTCAGGATGCCTCTCACAGACTTTCTGGGGTGCTCCCTGTGCCTCCATTCTCCACTTGCACTGTGGATCAGGGCACCTTCCTACCCACCTTCAGAGGAAGGACTGAGGGGAGCTTTGAAATCACAGGGTTTGCTCAAACCCTTAAGTCATACCAATCCTTCCTCCGCTCCTCCATAGCCCTGATCTGGTTCCCTGTGCCCCCCAGGTCATTTTGTGTGCTGAAGCCATTGCCATTATTGTCATTGTCACTCCCTTATGGCCCCAAAGGCAACTTGACAGCAGCTCCCAAGTGCACTGAAGGACAGAGCACCAAGTCCAGTGAGTATGGACAGACCCAAGGCTTTCTGAAGGCTGCTGCCATACAAGGCTCCTGACCTGCTCATTCCTTTTAAACCAGAATAGAATAGTCCTTCACATCCAACACAGGCACATGGATTCCTCTAAACCAGAAATGAACCCTGAGACATCAAAGCCACACAAATCATGGGCTTTTTGGCGTTTCCCACCAGGTATGCTCAAGATTCTGGGCATCATTCTCATTGCAAGGGGGTCCAGGATGCAGCAGTGCTGACACAGGCCCAGACCCATCCTCAGATGGTGCTTTCCCTGTCCAGAAACTCCCAGGAATGGGTCTCTGCAGGAAGCAGAGCACGGATGCCTGGACAGGAGGACACATCTTGTCCCCTTGAGAAATGCAAAGGTGAAGCCACCACTGCTTGTGCTCTGTGCTGGGAGGGAAGAGATCTACGCTCAGTCCTGGGCTGTGCAACACGAGAGAGGGTCCCTGCTCCTTACTTTGAATGCATAGTTCTTGATGGCCTTAATGACATCGCTGAAGAGGATCTTGGAGGTGAGGGTGTAGCCGTGATAAATGACGGGCTCGGAGTTGGGGCCATCCCAGCAATCCAGCTCCACACAGCGACAGCCTTTGGTGAGGGCTCTGCGGACAGAGAAGGGACCTGGTTGGGTTCCACACCTTCTGCTCCACCTCCAGGTGAGGGTACAGCAGGCACAGGTGGTGCCCGGGAAGACTGGCAGGAAGTTCAGGGAGCAAGGGAGAAGAAAGGAGCTCGGAAAAACAGGAAAGCAGACAGAGAAAGGATGGGATCAAGTGAGCTCAGTGTCAGCAAAGAGAGCTCAAGGTTGAGCAAGGAAAGCACAGAAGGATCCGAGAAATAAGGCAGTGAAAGCCCAAGGTAGAATTATCCAAAGAATAAGACACAGTGAGTGCCAGATGAGAATGGGCACTCATGACTGTGCCCCAAGTCTTTCCCCAAAGATGGTGAAGAAAAGAGAAAATCAAGAGTGGCTGTAGTGGAAGAATGACAATCAGCCTTAGAAGACAGGTCACAAAGCTTGGATGACGTGAGTTCTTCATCTAGATCTGATATGACATGAGAGATGAATCCTCAGAGCCGGGAGGGAGCTGTGGGAACTCCTCCACAGCAGGGGAGACTGCCGAGGGCCAGTTTCCCAAACTGAGCCTACAGACTGAATTTCCATGTGAAACTCCCACCTCTACATATCCATACTTCTATTTTAATTTAATTTCAAATGTAGATTCCCCCCCTTATCTGTCTAGGAGTTGATCTTGTTTCTTTTACAGTAATTCCCTAAACATTTCCAATTACACATCTCCTTAACTCAATGCAATAGAATCACAGAATGGTTTGAGTTGGAAGGAACCTTAGAGATCATCCAGTTCCAACCCCCCTGCCATGGGCAGGGACATCTTCCACTATTCCAGGTTGCTCCAAGCCCCATCCAACCTGGCCTTGAACACTTCCAGGGATGGAGCATCCAGTTTCTCTGGGAAACCTGTTCCAGAATAATAGGAATTTTTCTTTGTACAATCAAAACGTACATCTAAAATTTTAAGACTCTGTAAGATGAATTCAAAGAGCTACTGAGAAGCAACTTGTGCCAGGTTTCACTCTCTACACTTCTGACCTTGTGACTCTAGACAGTGATTGCTCCTGAGAATAAGATAAGTGATAAACAAGGGCAGAACTGCAGTCCCTGACTGGCTCATAAAGAAATGATGTCTCGCCTGATAAAAACAAGGAGCAATGGAAGGTGGGTGTGCAAATTACTAAAGGTCACTGCACCCATGTGGCCATGAGACATCAATCTCTGCTAAAGGCAGACACAGGCAACACCTACTGCTCTGTGCAGGGGTGCTCTGGGAATATCTGAGATGCTAAAAAGGGACTGGGTGTAAGTCTCCTGATCACTCACTCTGCTCCATCAGCTCACACCCCACCTCTTCTTTTTGATTGCTCCAACTAGGTCTCTCCAAAATAAGCCCCAGCATGGTTGTGGGGACAGTCCCTGGAAGGGCCACTCCCGAAGTGCAGTACAGAGCATAAGCATCAGGACACTGCACATCATTCTGGCTCCTTCCAGTCCCTATACAGACCAGCAGCTCTGTCCCTGGGATCTCTGCATCTTGGAAGCTCCTTGCATATTTTTTTGCCATATTTTGGGGAATGCAACACCCCCTCAGCATCATGCTTTGAAAATACCGTGTCAGAGGGCTGCAATCCAGCCTCCGTGTGCCTGCAGATATTTCATACCACTTCTAAATGTAGTGATTGTACATCTTACACTCAGGTGGACACCAGACGAGACCCAGGTTAAAGAGCTGTGAAAAGGAGGGCACAGCCAACCTGGTTTGGGAACAGCTCACCCTGGGAACATGGCCCAGCCCACTTTCCCTGCTCTGGTGGGAGATTGCTTCTTGATCCCTTGCACCCATCAGCACAGACACTTCTGTCTTCTGAAAGAAAGAGATTGACCTCCCAAACACACACAAACGCTCACACCCCTTACCTGATATAGGCCTCTGTGCTGCTCGGCCCTGTGATCTGGTCTTCCATGAGATAGGTGTTGTGAGAGGATGACACCAAGTAGTGGCTGAGAGGTTGGGTCATGTCCTGGTAAACTTTCCGGTGGGAGGGGTTGAATATGTTCCCCTCGTCCGACAGCAGGTACATCAGGAAGCCATCCTTGGTCATGGCGTTGCCCCTCTTGGCTGCCAGGTAAACAGACAGAAAAGCCCACACTGAAAATGTGACGCCACCAGGTCGTGCCATGACCTTCACCACGGTGCCTCTGCTCCCCAGGAGACCCCAGAGGCTGAATGTGCTCCCCAGGCATTCAGTAATAGCAAAAACATCAATGTTCTCCAGACAAGGGTGACACCTCCAGCTGCCTGGAAATGCTTTTAAAGCCCCTTCCCAAGCGTGGCTTTTTATGACACTGTCCTTGATAACATCTTAAAAGTGTCAAAGACAGACCTTACCTCATCTGTCTCTGGAGATTTACAGCATAAAAATCTCCATTTGAGCATTTCAAGGTTTCTTTAGACCAACCCCAAGAAGATGTCAAATGTCTGAACACAGCCAGATAAATCCTGTCTAGATTATCCAATGAATACATTATTTGCAAAGAGGAAATACAAAATTACCCCCATTTTGAGGGGCTGAGCTAGATCTCAGTCTAATCCTAAAGCCTGACAGTTGTAAAACCTTGTCCCTCTCCTGAAGGAATACCAGGATAGTGGAAAACCAGCCCATGATTCTGAGTTGGCTCCTTGAACACATCCTCCAAGGTACTCCAGACTGATGATTCGCCCACATTCTGAGCAGACAGACAGTTCTGGGACTGCCCTCCTAAACAGCTGTCATCTCCTTGGTCTCTACTCAGACATCTCATCACCAGATGGCTTTCCAGGTGCCCACCATCACGAACATCTGCCTCCACTCCAGCTTCTGGAGAACACAAATATTCCTACATTCTCAGGCTTGAAATGCCACATGAGACCTTGGCATTTGAAGAACCCATCTGAGTCTTTCTCTCAGGATTTTCATCATCCTCTAGTCCAATCTGTACCAACCCCTCTCTTCTGTTCAGTGCACCCAAAATAAAACTGGAGAGGGAGATTTCCAGGCTCTCCTCTGCCCTCCTCTCCTAGAGCTGCTGATATTCCCTTAGGAGAGTGATGTTTTAGAAGAGGCTGGGGAGGAAATAACACACAGGACTGCAGAAGAAAGCAGCAGCAATGCAGTTCATATTTCATCAAAAAAGCAAAATTTCAAAGCAAATCAGACAGGGGTTTCAACCTACCTCTTTCGTTGGGCTCGTATCTCTGAATTAAGGCAGGGGCAGCAACAACAGCATCTTCTTCCTGCTGCGTCTCATAGAGAAACCTCACCAGGTTCTGGCAGGACATGAACCCTTCTGGGTCTGAGTACCTTTGGAAGATGCTGTCTATCTCCTTCCTCTCTGTCAGTATCTTGTAAAATTCCTCTATCTCATCATCCTCCAGAGCCTCTGTTTTGGACTTGTCACAGTGCTGTAAACGTAGAGGGGAGAAGGAGTGAAAACCTTCTTTCCTTCTGGCATAGGCCAGCCGTAATCTGCACCAGGGCTACACAACGCAGAACACAAAATAATTGGAAAGAGTTACTGGCCAGCGAGGGAGGAGCACTTGGTCAATGACAATGGCTCTCATTGACAAGGCCAATAGTCATAAAACAGTTATTAATATTTATACATTATGGGTGTGCTCGAAAGCACCAGCCTTGAATTCCATCACTTGGCGTGCTTCAGCCAGGACAGCTTTAAATAATCTAAGCACAAATCAAGGGTCAAAAAAAAAATAGTAATTCGTGATCTCAGGAGGAATAAAGGGAAACAATTAACTCTCTCAAATAATGATAGAGAGTATAGCAAGTAAAGTGAGAAGAACCCTCCCCTTGACCTTAGTGGCTCAGACGTCAGGAGGCTGTCAAGACTCACAGTAGGGATGTTTGTGCAGATGGCATCAAAATCAACTTAAAAAGCTCACAACTGCTAAATGTGTGCATGATTAGGTATGAAAAAATCCACCTCTCCATGGAAATTTTCCACTCTCGTCCAAAACCCGCCAAGTGACAAAATCCCCACAGATTTCAAATCAGATATAATCTTCTCAAGGAACGGTAATTCAGATTCTCATCCTCCTCTGGGGTTTGAGCTTTTCCAGTAGATACCATCTCTGACAGAGCACCACAGCCAAGGACTTGATTGACCATGAAAGATTAAGAGCTTGAGATATGCATGTTAATGTCTCCATGAAGGACAACAGCTTTTCCATTTATTTAAAATACTCCCAGGTTCAATTTTTCATCAGAAACAACTTTTCTTTTCTCCCGTGGCAAATCCTGATATTAATTTTGTTGTTTGTTCCTAGCAGCATTCTTCAACTCGTCAAACCAGAGGAATTAAATTGCTTTCCATCTTTGATCCCCTGTGACAGATAGAGCTATTTTCTTGGCTTTTATGATGAAAATGCATGTCTTAGTTTAACCAATCATCATACTAATCTCAGCCTAGCTCTGCCAGTGATCTCAGTGATGGCCACAGTGGCTTTAGCAGTGTCCCCAGCAAGATGATAATGAGGGACTTTCATCCCCTGAAAATCCTTCACTCTCTGTTTATGGAGCATATATAAAACCAAAGAACATTATCAGGATCCTCAGCATTTCACAACTGAGGTGACAGAAAAAAAAGAGAGTTCAACTTGTCCTGACTTCAGAACCTGCTGGGGAGAAGCCATGGGCTCATCTCAGGGATGGGACAGTCTGTGACATGCTCAGTGCTACAAACACCTCCAAATCAGGTGTGAGAGTCCAGGAACCACCTTTTCCTCGCTGCCTTCCGTGTCTATGTGGCTCTGGCACATCCCTCAAGCCAAGCTGAGCATGATGCTTAGCAACTGCAAAAGGAATATAAAGAGGGAAGGCAGCTGGTGGAGACAGCAGGGATGTCGTGAATTACAAATGTTCTTTTCTTTAAGACATGACAGGGAAAATGACATTATATTACTTCTAGAAAACTGGTGTTTTAAGTGGTGTGCCTTAGGAAATTTATTCATTAGCTGCCATTAAAGGCTGTGATGAAAACAGGACAACAGCACTGGCACCAAACTCCAGGACAGAGCAGAGGCACAGCATAAAAGTGGGTTCCTTCTGCTTTGGCTACAAGAGGTCCAAATTAGAAAGAGAATCTCAACCCAAAATCCCATGTTTTACCTCCCATGTGTGTATCACAAGCCATGAGTCCTGAATGACCCTTGGCCTGCCAGCAAAAACACCTTTCTGATGCACCAGGATGAATATTCAGGTTGAAATGAAGTGAGCAATGAGAGGAGCCTTGCATAATTCCTGGTTGCAGTGCATACGTTTTACTCAGGTGTCTCAAACGTGGATGTGGACACGGAGTCATGTGATGAAAGGCAAGAGTAATGCGAGAAGGTGCCCTGCAGCCCCCATGTGAGCCCCTGATCACCCTTCCTTCCTGTGACTAAATGAAGAAAAACTCCCTGAGACTAAAAGATCACCCTTTAATGGGCTGTAATGCCCCAGTCCATCCAAGCCGAGGCAGGATGCAAACTGAAAATGTAATTGCTTTAGGAGCAAGACAGACCCTTCCTGGAGGCAAATCAACCCTCAGGAGATCCGAATTAACCTCCAAGGAGCCTCTCTCTCCAGTGGCTGTACAGGAAACTTAACAATTACTTGCCTAATGATGGCAGTTTAACTAACTCCCTGCATTTCCATGGGTTGAATCAAGGTTTAGCAATTACTAGGAGTCCTTAAGCAAAAGGGATTCATTTCATCAAGCTCCTCTCCTAGAGCTCCCTTGTAACTGTTGTGACAGCAAAAGAGGTCCATTAAAAGTGAGGAGACTGTGCCTCTAAAAAAAAAAAAAAAATAAAATTTAAAAATAAATTTTTAAAAAACCAAACAAGGGTGATTTTCCCAGGTTGTTGATGTGTGAAGCTGTAGGAGTGATTTATCTCCTATATGTGAGATGTATCCTTTAGGATGAGGAGATTCACACCCTGCTCCCTGCTGGCTCCCCCTGCACAGACTGCAAAGGAAGTGTTGGCAACCACTTCCAGTGGAGACACACAACTCCATCAGTGGATTCCCAGCTTTATTTCCTTTCTTCCAGGAACTTCCTGGGCGGGGAATAAAGGATGGGATACACCAGCCAGAGCAGGCAGTAATAAAAAACCCAAAAAACTGGAATATTTTGCAGGCTGAAATTCTTTAAGACCTGCTGATGACCTTCCCTCCAATTCTTGAGAATTACCAGCGGGATGTGTATAAAGCAAGGATTAGGAAACGTGGAGCTCCTCTGGGGGAAGGCTGCCTGCTCCCAGGGAGAAGCAGGAGAACTCCTGCCCGGTGCCCAAAACCACCCACGTGTTTACCACTGATCAGAAAAAAACATTTCTGAAACTGCACACGCATTAATTCAAATCCTGCTTCAGACAGCTTGGAAGTCTGGAAACTATCCAGATGTTTTATCTCACCTCAGCAGGATGGATTCTCTAAGCTTAACAACTGAGAAATTTTCATCCCTCTCTTATCTTCTGGTCGGCTCAGCCAGCAAGCTGAATCTTGAGAATTTAGAAGTCTAGGTCCTTGACCAGATTAAATATGCCTTGGGAGAATTAAATCAATCAGACTAGTCCAGGCTTAGGTGCAATGTTGTGTATTTATCATGAATCTGGAAAGGTCTTTTTTCTTAATTTGTGCTTTATTTTTTTTTTGTTTATACTTGTCACTTGGCACCCTCCTCCGCTAAGAAGGTGAGGATCTGGGTTTACAATTGCAACCCAACAAATTCCAGCCAGACTTGGGCACTGACATGCAGTTGTGGCACACAAAACTCCTGAAACACCTGGGACTTCAGCTTTGCCTCCCTTTTCCTTGTATTATCCATGTTTGCATCTCATTTTCTGCTTCATGGCAAAATTAGGCATTGATTGTGAAGAAAGATCTTAACACACCCTCATCAAAAGCATTGTGCTGGCCTAACTTAGTGGGAATCAATGACTCTGAGCAATAAATTACTGAGCACCAAACCCTGAGAGTCCTTCCTTGGTACAAGGAAAGAAGCCAGGAGTTCATGTTAGGTGAGGTCTCCATCCCAAGCTGAAAGCTGTGGGAGACCTTGACCTCAGCCAGCAGCAAAACCGTTTTCCTGCTCACTCCCATTACCTGGAAAATCTTCTTGGCGTGGTAATCATCGACTTCAATGTTCACTTCTTTCAGGAAGTCTTTGAGCTCTTTCAGGCTCATCTTGTTGTCTTTGTTTTTGTCAGCTTTCCGCAGGCAGGTGTGAATCCAGCTGCGGGGGGATGTAAGGAAACCTTTCCAGGTCAGTGCTTTACCTGAACACCTGAACACCTGAACACCTTCTGCTGCATTTCTGGGGGGGAAATCCTCTTCTAAAGGTTCTGAGCCGCCTCTGCAGCTGCTGCAAATCAGCCTGGGCCCCCTGAGCAGGGGACACCACCTCACCTTCTGCTCCCACACAGCACAGCGGTGCTCTGGCAGGAGGAAAATGCGCCGTGATACAACGGATCGTGACCCGGGAGAAGCTTTTCACCATCTGGCCGAGGCTGGATCAGCTCTCTTTGCCCTGTAGGAGTTTCTGGCCGCAGCCAGAAACAGTTTGATTTCTCTTTTATGACAGAAAGTACGTTCTGCTCCAGACGGTGAAAAGGGGATAAAGGAAAGAATGAAAAGAGCTCCCAAGAGGAGCTTGGTAAACTCAGTGCCATGGATTCATTCAATATTTAGCATATCACGGTGAACACTGAGCTCCAAAAGAAGCATCAATAACAATTTTTTAACTCATCTTCACCATATTTTTAGGGATTTCTACCTTTATCTCCTAAAAACTTTGTCGTGAGTAGAATCAAACCAAATTTTGTGGGTCTTGGCCTCCCCTGATGAAAAGCACAGGATCTGTTACTGTGTTGTACTGTGATAACATTTCATAAGAGCTTGGGTTTTAATCACTTTAGTATATCTTTGGCTCTGGAGTAATTGCTGTAAGAATGATCTTCTTAATGTAATGTCAGATAATTTGAGCTGGGTCTCCCAATTTCTTTCAGTCTCTTGGGAAAATAATGTTAGACAGCTGAGACACACTGCGGTTTTAAATACCAAAAAAACCCCACACTTTTTCATCATGGAACTGACTGTCTAATTTGCCTTACTGTCAAATAAGAAAGGTCATCCAGAAAAATTTCTACTTTTCAATTGAAAAAAAAAAATGATCAAAGCCAGAATTTGATCTCCAAGAATAACCTTCCATGCCTCACATAGGAAACAATGCTTCAAACTCACTCCAGAAAAACTTCAAACGAAAGAAACCCAATCTGAATGTTAATCAGAGTAAAGCTCAGGATTAGCAAATACCAGCTGAGGCATATAGTGCTGTAACATTTAAACTGGGCCTTTCAAAATGACCCCAAAAAAGGGCATTGACAGCCCTAGGGGCTGTAGACACAACCCTGAAACAGCGTTCACCAGAGCTACCCCTGCACTGAAATATTTCCTACTGAAGGAGGTTTGTGTAAACTGTTTGTGAGTATTGTTTGTCTCATGGAAAGCTGAACTTTCTGACTTTAGAAATCTTGGCAGGTGCTAAGCAATGACCTCACCCCGCATCCGTCTCAGCCTGGTAATATTAATATTCCCCTTCTTTAGACATGGAAACCAAAATAAGGAGAGGCTGCATTTCCCAAAGACGCTCCAGAGCCCTGAACCAGGGTCTGGCTTGGACTGATTCATCCCAGAAAATGAAGTTTGAGTCATGAAGCTGCCATGAGCAGAGGATGCTCTGCTGGGAGCACCCCACACCCACCCCGGGGTGCAGAGCACCCCTCCACCAGCTCTGCTCCAGGGAGGGTCTGCCCAGACTGTCACCCCGGTGCCACCCACTCACACCTGACCCTGCTCCTCGGGTCCCTTCCCAGCCTTCCCTAAAAACAACAGGCAGGAGGAATGCCCCAGTCTGGTGAGCCGAGGAAATCCAGTCTGCCACAGCCAGAGGTGAGCAGCAGGGGTGGACAGAAACTTTAGTGCATAGAAATGACTGGTTTTGTGCTAACCACTGCAAAAACCCCTCTGTTTTTAAGAGCCTGCATCATTTCCTCTGATAAGGAGCACCCAGAGGTCATTCACGTACCCAAAGTCCTCTATGGAAGGCAAAATGTGGGCAGTGAATGCATCTACAAAAGGGTTTGCCCAGGTCCTACCTGTGAATGGAGGATGCTTTTCTCTTAGATCCCTTCCCAGGAGGCTGGGAAATGCAGGGGGGGGAATCAGAGAGCCCAGGGAGAGCCCAGGCACACACAGTGGCTCCTCTTGCTGCAAGGCCAAGCAGCAAGGAGAGAAAAAGGAGAGTACAGACAGCTGAGGCCTCAGCCTGTTGTTTCAGCAAATAGCAGCATTCTGGCCCCAAAATACCCAAACTCCCCATCCATCTGGATGCCCTCAGTTTTGGGAGAGCTTAGAGGAACTGGAGGAACTCAGCACTTTGACTGAAAGTCCTCTCATCTGGTACTGACACCATTTTCCAGTCCTGGCTGTGAGTCTTTCTTTCACCTCATGCCCCTCTGTGGGCCTGGGTGGACAAGGAAAACGCTGCTCCCATTTCTGAATAAATCCAGGGAGAGCCTGCTTCCTGCCTCTTGCTTTTAAAGGATGTGCCAGCTCCAGGGCTACCAGTTTTCTATTGGTTTCAGTCATCCCTCTTTGGTTTCTGTCTGGCAGATAGCCCATGAATGTGCTCGGCACAGAAATGCTGCAGAACTTCTGGTAAGTGCTTTCAGACCAGAAGAAAAGCTCACTCATAAACCCCAGAACCGACGCAGACGGTGCCACCCTGCCCAAATGAAAAGTCCTCTGTGTTTCCTGGTCTAAAGTCTTCCCTGCACACATACCTGCAGTATTTGCTGAACAACCTATGCCAGCTTGCTGCAAGGTTGAATCTGAAGCTTATTAAAACAGAACTCTGTGCATAAGACCATCAGAAATGCTCATCAAGCACGTGGGAGTTTTATCTGTGTGGGAATATAGGACTGGAAGAATACATAAGACACTGAATCCAGTCCCTTTCTACCATCATTGTGCTCCAAACTGAACGAGCCTCATCTGAAACTAGCAGGAGTTTTGCTTTCAACCCTTTTTTTCAAAAACTTGCACATTCCTTACTTGTTTTGCAAGGCTTTGGGAGGCTGAAAAAGATACCCTGCAAGGCAATTCTCCAGTCCTGGGGGACAGGCAGGGGACACAACACTTCTCATCTCCTGACTCTTCCCCTTCTGTGCTCACAGATGCGGAGAACACTCCTGAGGTTTAAGGAAGATCTGAGTAAGCCCACGCTGCCAAGTAAACCCAGTGAAGGCAGACTAAATTTAAAAACCCAGGCTTTAATTAAACATCATCAAATTTCAAATGAGAAATCATGCTGTTCTGTAATTCCAGGTTACGTTAAATGGCCTGAGACAAGCCCAGATTGGAAGCCAGCACTGCACAGTAATTACTCTTCCAGAAATATGGTTTGCCTACCCACCCTATTTAGCTTCGATCCTGCTTTCCAAAGACAGAGAGGCACTTTTCCATGCTGGAAATTTACAGCCTTCTTCCCTTGCAAATGTCATTGTTATTTTTCCCCCCTTAACAATCTTGTCTCTCCTTACAGGCAAGTTTTTCAGCAATATATTTAACTTGATATGCCCCAGGGACAACTTTCTGTAGCCCAGATTTTCCCCTACACACTGTGGGGTGGCTGAGGAGTGACCTTACAGTCCAGAGCTTGAAAAACCATCCAAAAAAAGACACTCAGAGTGCAGGAGATAAACAGGACATCCCAGGCACATCAGAACTAATGGAGTCTGACTCCTTTAAGTGAACGGCACTGTGGCTGTGAAAGTGCTTCTCAGGCTTCAGAGAATGCACAGACGAGTAAAGCCTGATGAAAGCTCAGCATTTATGCACCATCTCCTTCTCCATCAGCACGTTATTACCCAGCAGAGAACCCACATGGAGTGAAGATTTAACTGAGGGCAAGACTTCCTGGTGCCTGCTCAGACTCCAGCTTTGTGGTTTTCCCCAGCTGAGGATTTTGCATCTCTGATGTTTGGAGTCGAATAAGCCACGAAGCCCACCCAGCCTTCTCTCACTGAGAGTGGTATCAGCTTTCCTCTCTGATAGCTGAATATCTATCTTTGGGAAGCTTAAAGGAACTGAATCTTTTAGGACTACAGCAGCTCTGTCAAATCAGGGTGAAATCAGCCAGCAGGTTCAGATGTCATGCTGAGAGTCTCAGACACGCAGGGATTGAAGAAAATCCATCCAAAGCTGCACCCACAGATATTCTCTCTTTTTACACACGAGATCTCTATTTGCAAAGCAACTTAGGGAGTGAAATGCAGCCCCAGGGAAAATCCCTGTGAATTCAGCAGAGCCAGGGTTTCACCCACTAACCAACCCCTCTCCATTTCATAATAAATTCACTCTCCTTTCCTGCTCTGTGCCTTTTCCTTTCTGAGCTCTGCATTGTCACTAGAGCAACTGCAGATTTTTTCAGGGCAAAACTTCCTCCCATGCTGAGGCAAATAAGGAGTAATTTCACTCAAGTCAGTGGAGCTACCCTGGAGTAAATTTGGCAGTGAGAAGAGGAGAATCAGTTCCCTCTCCTTGTATTACCGAGAAACACGGTAAACAGAACGGGCTTTTCATGCCTTGCCAAGAAGTGCCTGTCCTGGAGTTTGCTGCAATGCAAGTGAAACAGACCCCTGAAGAACACAAAAAAATAATGATTGTTTTCTCTGGAGCTCCATGAAAGGGGGAATTCTTTGCTTAAGGAGCTACATTAATCCTGACTCCACTCTTGCTGGTATCATTGTAAAACAGGGTGAAAAAGCACTGGAAACCAGGGAGTTTGCCTGGGTGCAAAATCAATGCAAGAAAAAATCTAGTGCCCAGGGCCAATGGGGAAAAAAAGAGGTTAGTCTACCATCCCCACCCACAGGGAAAGACAAGTGCATCTTTGTCTGTGATTAATCACTTTATAAGGCAAAGGATACTGTTGGAGCTTCTGTTTCTGGTTCATGGAGTTGCTGTGGGCTATGATTTTCCCAAGGCCAGCGATCCAGTGGTTGGCATCATCCTCTGAACTCGCAATGAGGTCCAGGTTTTTCCGCTGGTCTTTGAAGATGATGGAAAAGCAGCGATACTCTGGGACATCCTTGGCGTATTTTTCCATACCTTCTGTTTTATGGCCTGACCTCACATCCCGAATATCTTCAATGGAGACTGTGGAAAGAAAGCAGAGCCTGCTGTCAGCAGGGGTTCAGTCAACCTTATCTCTCTTTGGTGAGGGATATTAAAAAATTGCTCTTTCTCCTTTTCCTGAAACCTCTGGAGGGTTCCCTTCCCTTTCCGCCCTTCCCCAAGCTTTGGTACTAAAGAAACTTCAACTCAAAAGGACCAGAAAGAGCAAGAAATTTCAAAAAGAAAACCTCTTTCCTCATGTTCTTTATTTAACAAGGAAGCAGAATACCCTGTAGGTGCCATACTGTGAGGTCCTGTTTATGAGACACAAATCACTGCCAAGGGTTTGGTTCCAAGTCCTTGGAGCATCCCTGACTTGACACATCTACAAAATACTGGCACAGGATGCCCTGAGCAGCTGTGGCTGCCCCATCCCTGGAAGTGTTCAAGGCCAGGTTGGACAGGGCTTGGAGCAGCCTGGTCTAGAGCTTTGTTAAAAAGCAGTGCATGATTGTAAAATATCCCCAAAGTTTAGCTGAACAGGAGAAACTTGTCTTTAAACATCCATTTCACCATTAAAGTGCCCAGTTCATTCAAAGTCCACACCGTAGAAAAACCCAGCTCAGTATCCACCTGCACATTTTTGGCCCGGGATCATCCAAAATTCATCAGATGCTCATGAGAGGTTTGAAAGCTTTTCTTTTTTTCCCAGAGCAGTCACGATAATGTTCATCTGCTGGGGGGGAAAAAAACTAAAAAAAAACCACCCAGAATTTCAGTCTTTAAAAATCAGTGACTTTCCAAAACCAACACTTAACATTTGCTTCAAGTTCTCACCAGATGCTGGGGTGGTCAAACACCTTTCACAGCACTTGGCTGGTTTGGTTTCTCTACAAGAACACACCCGTGAGGAGCTCCCTGGAGGTGGCAAAGCTCCTCCCCGACAATTAGGAGCCGTTATCTTTGTGTGGTCTTTGATTATCACTTCATAAAGGGCAAGAGTTGATCAGCTGAGGGGAGGAAGAGGTTGGGTTGGGCTGCTGCGGAATGATGTTATCTGGCCAATTTACCTTCCAGTGAAAGTTCATGGGTTTGAGTGCTAGAACCAGCTTAGAAACAAAAGGGCTGCAGCTCCTCCCCAGCTGGGCCTTGCTGGTGATCTTGCCCTTTAACTAGAAGATCAATCAAATCATCGTGGCTGTGCCTCAGGTGGAACTTCACCTTTAATGTACAGCATGCTGCTGTGTTTGGCCAGATTCAGTTCAATCAAAAAATCTAAAGTTTATTTAGGCTTCTTTTATAGCCAGTGGGAAATCAAGCAGCTTTTGGAACACAACTGTTCTGTCCTATTCAAACAAAAACTTCAGGGTAAGGTAAGTCATACCCTTGATCCGTGGCTACAGTGGACCCTTGACCCCACAGGAAGCCCAGGCTGGGCATCTCAGATGCAGACTGTCCGTAAGTAAGGGATTCTCCTCCGCTCCAGGTCTCTTCTGCTCATGGCAGTGAAGTGGAAGGATCATCCTGTTATTCCTCATCACCTGCCAACTGCTCACCACTGCTTGGCTCACCAGAGTTATTGTCCTGCAGAATGGCTCGTTAGCCTGCTTGTGCAATCAGTCCCTAAACTTTGGGTTGGCAATGGCCTCGTGTTTCCAAGACCAGAAAATCTGATGTGAAATATTGGAAATTTAGAATGGATTCTTTGGAAACCATTACGTGGCTGCATGAATCCACTGGAAAGGAGAGCTGTGTGGGAGGAAATAAAGATTGAAAACCTGTGTCTGGAAGGGCTGCCTTGATCTCTTCAGGGTGTGCTGAGAAGAGGATGATGGAGATAAAAGAGCTCCTCAATACAGAAAAGGTACAAGGAAGGCTGAAGAGCAGGACTGGTGTGTGTTGTAGCCACACAAGAGACAAGGAGAGAAACTCTCACCACAGGAACTGTTAAAAAAGCAGGGTAAGGAAGGACACTTTTTATAGCTTTCCATAGCTTGGTCGTGTGTACTGTTTTCATCTATCAATAAAGAAGCTGAAGCCAAAGGACTCAGCCCAAGCCATCTGCTAAAGTTATCTCTTCTCTGGAAAATCTGAACCCAGCATGAGTACTTTATCAGCTGCTCCCAGACAGCAAGCGTGCTCTGTTAGCAGTCCCAAACTCACTGTGTGTTCAGCTGAGCTATCTGTGAGGAGAAATCAGAAAGAACCGGGGCGCAGAGACGTTCCACAGTAGAGGAACACTCACAGCAAACAGCCATCAATCACAGCTCCCTGCAGCCTCCCTGCTCCTTCCCCATCACGCCACAGTGGGGAGATAACCACAAGCAGAAGAGAAGCTGGAAAGTTTGCATCTACTCCTGAGTGTTTGCGTCTGCCGAAGAGGTGGTTTGTAGAGGGCCCAAAACATGACGCACAGCACAGGAGAGGCTGTGTTCTCCCCGGCCTCCCGACACCGACTCACACAGGTTACGTCCTGGTCAGCCTTCCTGGCTGTGTGTGTGCTGCTCAGACAGCCAAAGGCTCCCTGCTGACACAGAGGTACAGCAGCCTTCCCTGGAGCCAGTGGAATTGCTCCTGTCTGAACTGCTCTCAGGGAGATGCTGAGAACTTTCTTTCTAACCCTCCTTTCAGTTTTCATCGCTGGCTCCTGCTCTTGTGCTTCTTTCTCCCTTGCTGATTTTCAGCCCAGTGCCCTTTTCCTCTTTCACCCCTGGCATCAGCAGGCAGGGATGACTCAGGCCCTCAGGATTCTTTCGACAGCCATGATATTTTCAAGCACCCAACATGTATCTTTTGGGTGTCTCTTTTGATTTTGATTTCTCTCTTCGTGGCTTTCAAGGAGCTTGCTGTTACACTGGCAAGCTCATCTCTTCATGCAGAAGGAACACCTCATAAAGGAAATCAACTGAATGATCTTTAAGGTCCCTTCCACCCCAAGCCACTCTATGATTCTGGTGTAGAAAAGCCAGAAGGATGAGCCTGACAATGCTGCTAATGATGAGAGCACTTGTCTGAGAGAGGAGCCCTGGCCTCTCCACCTCTTCTCTCATCACTGCTCCACAACTGAAATGTCCAGACTGTGCTGGGAGCGTGAACAGTAAACTCTTTGGTAATCCTAAGGAACAGAGGGAAAGGAGGAACAGGGGCAGAGAACTATCCCTTTGTTTCCCTCCTGTTTGATAGGCAGCACTTTGAGATGAGACATTTTGTCAAGAGTATTTGTCAAGAGAGAAAATAAGAAACTGAACCCGCATCTCCCGCAAACTCCTGAGCATGTGAAGGACAAGGACTGACAGGTGTTTCTCTCTTCTTGTGCCTTTGCTGATGAAGTGGGAGAGGAGGGTCACTGTGGGCACTGCCAAACCAGCCTCGCTGAGTTACTCATTAGGGAAGGGGGGCAGCTTTGCACTCCGGGGGAAGAACTCCTCAGATCCTTTCCTTATCCTACTCACTGTCAGTAACAGGCACTCTGTGCAATGTGGCATTCAGTCACACCGAATTACTCCATCCCACTCTAATTGGCTCAGTAAGTCACTTCTGTTTACTGTCAGGAAATGCAGATGAGAAACGTGCTCAGCCGTACAGAGCCTGCACACCACCCTGCGTGTCTGCGGAGAGGCCAGACCCTCACCAGCTGCACCTCGGCTCAGCATCGCGTCAGGAACAGATGAAAGCTGCTGCCTGACCCCAGGACCATCCTGCAGAGACACTACATGGATTTCACAGCACGCTGAGCGTGCCCCGGGTGCTGCTTCTTGCTTTGGTTTCACCCCGGGCAGAGCTGTTCAGCTGATTTCAGTTTCACCAGGGGTGGCTGATGCTAATGGCCAAAGCCAGTTGGGATCAGGACCTTTGCAATCAGCGGGAGCTGGAGCACTGTCAGCTCCCGGGGCTGGGAATACCAAAGGCTATCCATCACCCTCACCCCTGAGGGAGGCTGTAACAGAATGGCTCACGGGTGGGTTCAGCACCAGCCCCGCTGTGCTGCGCCTTCTCAGCCCTGCCGGCACCGCTCTTTCATCTCCCTGGCTGTGAGTTATGGCAGGTCCCAGCTGCTGATTCCTCATCCATTCTCCTCTCCACTCCCCCTCCGCCACCACGCTCAGCAGGTTGTTCTAACCAGAGATTTGCTGCACAGCAGTCTGCCCTGCTGGTGTGTGTTCACCAGCTGACAGCCAGTGATACAATGCACACACAATTTTACAGGCTGTTTGGAAATACCTTTTAATGTAAGGTCTTCCCCCAATCCTTCAGTCCATCCATCACGGCTTGGGGCACTGATGCAAACAGAGTGAACTCTATTTACATTCCTTCCACGCAACCAGGGCCCTGCAAACTATTTTGGCGACCAGTTCCTACTTCCCCTGCCATCACTGCACTGCTAAATTTGGATCCGAGGCTCTCAACACTTCTGCCTTTGCATTTACCATATGCTACGGAGAATAAGGTCAATATTTGTCAGCGCACTGACTGTGATGAAAACTGTCCCAGCGACGCCTGCGGTGGCCTGATTCAAAACTCAATCGAAGAAGCAGGCAGCCCTGCCTCTGAAATGACGTGTGCTATGGCTTGAGAGATTTGATAAAAAACTAACGAGGCCCACAGACAGACGGCTCTGTTTTCACAGCTGACGGCCGCCTTGCATAACGCATTTGCATCAGCAAATATTTTTCCAGGGATAAATACATGTCTGACCACGAAAGCAATGATTCCTCAAGAAACTGCAGAAGGAAGCTGTCGGTGCAGCCAGCTACCTGCTGTGTGCACACAGGTTGCTGAGAGTTTCTGTTGACTTTAGACACTTATCAGGAACAATTCCAAGCTTTTGCTTCTTGACTCGAGCAAACACAGAGGAATATTATATCCTTCCTGTTCTTCTGCAAGCAAGCTCAGGACATTAATTCAATGGAGCAAATCATTTATTCTGCCACAAAAGTGGCATGGTATGTTCACTGCATGGCTTTTTAAGGACACTCATAAATTTCACAGCAAGCCAAACACAAAGGAAAATGTTTTCTGCTGAACACTGGTCTAAGGCTATAAACATAAACCTTTTGTACTATGTTTAAACCAAACAAAAATATCCTATAACTGTGCCAGAAGCCAGAGGAACAGGAAAAAATTCTGTGCATTTTTAATAGTGAGAGTAACTAATCATCAGATCAAAATACCAATTTCATGACTTTAAGTAATAATACAATCATCACTTGCAACACTCAGTAGTGCAACTGAGTTTAGCTCACCTCCCAAAATTGATTATTTTAATCAAAAAAATAGAAAAAAAAATCCAACAATAGTCGTTTTTACGTAAAGCTTTTGGCTAGAGATGGAAGTATTTCGGCTACAACTCCTGAAGCTCTTTCTTGACTTCACTGCTCGTGACTCAAGGACGCAGCCCCAGTGAGTCACGCTTGGTTCAGTGCGTGATGCTGTCATGGAAAACGTCACCTCCCTGAGCCTCCAGGAGAGACACAGCACAGGAGACACCAAAGCACCATCCCTGGGGCCCCACTGTAGCACCCCTAAACATCACTGACTCGTTCAGCCTTTTCCTTCTGCCTTTGAATACTCTGTTTCTGCACCAACTGCTCAAAAGGATGATTCCCTGGAAACTTTTCAACCATTCCCACAAATCCCCAAGTTGAGAGAGTTTTTAGAGGGATTGAGTCTGGCTTAAGTGAGCTGACACTAGGGATTACAGCTGGTTTAAGAAAATACTTTCAAAAATCAATTTCACTGAAAGCAGCAAATGCCTTTTTGCTCTTTTTTCTTCTAACTAGATGAGATCTGGTATTTGACCACAGCTAAATGAGACAGTGCTGCTGCTCCTGCAACCCTGCCCCTCTGGCTCTCCTCCCTCACACCACAGTGATGCTCAGGAATGAAGTGCCTCAGAACGAACTGTTTCCCAGCTCCCTCACACAAACCTTTTCTTTGCCCCCAAACTGCTAATCCTGCCGCTTTAACTCTGTTTTTGGAGCCCAGGGAGAAAGAATGTAAAAGCCCCATGGCCCAAAGAAGCATCCACCCTCTTATGCTCCTACACATCAGTTAAGATAATGAGAGCAGCAGTGTGTTTGTGGCTCTGGTTGTAGCTCAGACACAGGGTGGAGCAGGCTGTGGTGAAAAATGGATTTTTGAAGGTGCTTTTGAGCAGCCCTTGGTGCCCAGCACCCCTGTGTTTCTGCTGGAGGCAACCAGAGAGCACACACAGGGCAGAATATGCTTGTTGGAAATCTGACTTAAGATGCTTCAAGGACTTTTGGGAAAAAAAAGAAGTGTCCTGGGGCTTAAATGGAACATACTTAAAAATAAGGAATTATTGACAATAAGGAAAAAAATTGATTATGTTCTACCTGCTCAGAAACCATTCCGGAAGGACAGTTTATCCCCAAAGCCCTGTTTGGGTAATGCAGCTATGAAGACAACATCTAGTTTAAATTCCCAGTTGTTTAAAATACAGACAACAGAGGAAGGTACTGGTTGTACCCCCTGTATCTGATGCAGGCAACATCTGTTCCTATCACAACCCTGATACGGGGGTTTTTTGAACTTCAAACATCTGAGATTCTCCTGCCCAGCCTTGGCAGTCCCCAGTTTTATCTACCAGACTCCACCACACAATGGTTTACAAATAGCTTTTCCACAGCTCCTAAGAACACCAACAGGAATAACAAGAAGCTATCCAAACAAAAACATAACCCTTACACCACCCAGACTTTGTGCCTCTGAGGTGCATCCATCCACTGCTGTCAGCAGCGCTGTAGATAAGATTAGACCTGCTGCTAAAGCTCCCAGTTTCCATTCCGCTCATTCTTTTTTCCATCCTAAAAAGGGAGTTTATCTGCAGCTTTAGGAAGGCTTCGTCCTGGAGAGCAGAGTCAGTGTCTGTTGACAAGGAAGGGTGACCCTCTGGAGAGACTCGCCCTGAAGTCTCTGATTTTGGGTCTCAAATCATGACCCTGCACTCTTCCTCTGATGTGGCCGCCTTCACACGGGACCAAATGAGGAGGCAATCGTGGTGACAGAGCCTTCCAAGGGTCACAGCATGAGCCAGGGGCAGTCCACTCTGCACCTGGACCCAAAGCAGCCTGGTGAAGTTAAAAGCTCTGGAATGAAACTCACACAGCAATCACTCTGAAAACTCGGGAATGGAAGGTCTCAGAGGATCACGAAAAGAGAAAGGCAAGGAGAAACATGCCCAGAAGGTTGAGGGAAGGGATTTTGTCCCTTTTCTCTGCTCTCATGATACAACTCCTGCAGTACTGCAGCTCCAGGACCTCCAAGGATGTGAACCTTTTGAAGCGAGTCCAGAGGAAGCCACAAAGATGATTTGAGGACTGAAGCCCCTCTGCTCTAGGGACAGGCTGGGAGGGCTGGGGGTGTTCAACTTAAAGAAGAGAAGGCTCCAGAGAGACCTGAGGACCCTTTCCAGTGCCTCAAGGGGCTCCAGGAGAGCTGGAGAGGGACTTTTGACAAGGCCCTGGAGTGATGTGACAAAGGGAAATGGCTTCACATTGAAAGCCAGCAGGGTTAGATTTGCTATAAGGCAGTAACTCTTTACTGTGAGGGTGGTGAGGTTGCCCAGAGAAGTTATGGCTGCCCTATCCCTGGAAATGTTCAAGCCCCTTCCACCCAAACCATTCTATGATTTTATGGAAATGGACCTCTTTGGTGTTACAGCTTGAGACTTGGCAGGAGTCAACCCAGCCAGTACTCATCCCTCTCATGGACTTCCAGGCTCAGGTGTGTCCGAAGCAGCCCTGATGTGTCCCTCCAACCCTGCTGGGAGCTTGGCACCACAAGTGCAGGCACAGGCTCACATCCCCCCGGACATGGGACACAGCGTGTCCCAGCTCCCACAGCCAGACACAGTGCCAGGGTGCAAAGCCAGTCTGGCCAGAGACTGGAAAGAATCTTTCCCTGGGAAAGGAGTGCCCCCATGAAGTAGGCACGTGCTGTGATCCACCAGGTAACATTTCTCCACCTGCACGTGTCTCTGAGGACATTCCCAGGGCACAGCAGGCTCTCCTGCCCACAGTGGCACTCCTGTCTCCAGCAGTGTGGCAATGCTGGCTGTGCCCAGCTACCAAAGCATATCCTGAGTGCTGTAAATCCCCACCCACGCACACACCCCCCCAGCCTGTGCCCTGTGCCCAGCTCAAAGGATTTGTTTGATCTCACTCTTTTTTATAAAATAATCACAGCTGCACCCCCTTTCCCTGCCACTGCCACAGCCACGGATCCACCAGGGCTTCTCCAGGCAAACATCAGTGTTCCTGGAGGCACAGCACAAGGATCCCTTCCCATTTACATCCAAGCACTAGGTGGGGTCGGGACTGTTGCTGTAGGTGCTCTCAGACCCCATAATTTGGAAACTGCTGGCTCAGAGCACAGGAGAGGGAGGTCTGAAAGTCATTCTTCTCAACTCACATCCTTATTTGTTTCAGAGTGAGATGTATTATATACAGCAAGATATACATTACCTGGGAAAGGACTTTGGTTTTATATGGGACAGAGCTCAGCAGGGCAGGAGTTCCCAGGGAGCAAACATTCACTGAGGACTCTGTTGTTGTTATGAGGGGTTATTGCACTGGGAGACCTGAGGAGCCCAGCTGAGCTCAGAACTTCACCAGACTGGGCATCCAAACACCAGGAGGGGACAGCCTCTACCCCAAAGCCTCGGGGGAGGTCTCACTGCAGCCCTCTCCTTTCATAAAAAAGGGAGGAGAGGGACTTTTTCCAAGGGCAGATAGTGACAGACAAGGGGGAACAGTTTTAAACTAAAAAAGGAGAGATTTAGATTAGATGTTAGAATGAAATTCTTTACTCAGAGTGTGACAAGACACTGGCACAGGCTGCCCAGGGTAGCTGTGGATGCCCCATTCTTGGAAGTGTCCAAGGCCAGGCCGGGCTTGGAGCACTCTGGAATAGTGGAAGATGCCCCTGCCCATGGCAAGAGGTGGAATTGGATGGTTTTTAATGTCCCTTTCAGCCCAAACCCTTGTGATTCTATGATTAAAGCCTTTTACAGTTAGTTAGAGGAGGAGGAGAAAGAAAATGTGAGGAGAAGGATGCACAAAGAGATTAAATTAGGTGCCCATGGTCATGTGCGAAGAGAGCGGCCATCAGGGTTACAAACCAAACATATTTTACTCCGCTACTTTACTCCTCCTTCTGAAAACCTTATCACTGTTTGTGGGAGGAAGGGAAGTAATTTGAAAGACCCACCCTTCATTTAGTTAATTGTGATCATTACCAAAAAAATTGTGTAATTAACACATTTCAACATGCCATAAAACATTGACCATGTTGCTAATTTATCTCCTGGATTTACAAGACCACAAAGATTAGTGAAATATGAGAGAAAAAAATGTCAGAAAATATGGAGAAATATGTCAGAAAAATATGAAATGAGAAGGAAAAAAAAGATATAAACAGGCACACCCCCTGCCTGATCCCATTTTGACTGCACAATTGGGTTCAATGGGGTCCCAGTTACGGTGCCAAGCTGGGTGCTGCTGGAACAGAATGGTTTTTCCTGTGCCATATAATGGTGATTGTAGTATCTGGACCTTTTACAATGGGGCAGATCCTGAGTTTCTAAGATAAGGATGAGAATAGGCTTTCCTTCCCAGAGACATCCCCTGGATTTCCACATCTTTGCAGTTCCTTTGTGAGGCTTAAACACCAGTTTTCCCCGGGGCTGCAGGCAGGAAAGGAGCAACAGCCACACACCAGAGATGCTCCCACCATGTCTCACCCCGAGAATGAGGGCCTGGGCACCTGAGTGACCTGAACAATCTGGGGAGGAAACGAGCCAGGCAGGGCTGCTGGGACCAGCACAGCCCACCCCACAACCATCTGAGGCAGCAGCTCCCGAGCTTGGGCAATGTGGCCGTTCCTGACACGGCAGATTCCTCGTGGCTGTCCCCGAGCTGACAGCATCGCCCGGTTTGTGTGTCACAGCAGGAAGGAAGGACCTGCTCTCACGGCTCCAAGCCCTACCTCCACACCGCATAATGGCCCTGGCTCACCCCAGACACCCTGACGGAGCAAAACTACTCACAGATCTGCGACTCTGGGGATCTCAGCACCTTCTTCGACTCCTGCCATATGGTTTTGCAGTCTTCCTGGAGCTTATAGAACCGCTCCTTTCTCCAGGAGCTGGACTTCACTTTTAGCAGCTGGCTGCCTTTCAAGAGGAACTTCAGGTCCTTGTCATCTTTGAGGCCTGCGGAGAAACAGAAGTGGTAAAGTTTTAAGAGACAGCTCAAGAAATGATGCTCAAAGAATTTTCCTTTCCACAGGACAAAAATCACAGACAACTGCAGGGCAGCCAGGTCTGGGGAGGAGAGGAGAGAGCAGAGCAGAGAGACCCAGAAATCCTCCACGCCACTTCCTGATCACAAAAGAGGCTGAAGTCTCATATGTTTCTTATTCTGAAGACTTTGTTATAATTCTCAAAGATAAAATATCTCCCAGCAAACAGAGTCTACTGTTAGGATGCAAAAACTACAACAAAACCAACAACAGGGCAGTAAAAGCAGAGGGAGGAAAATTGCATAACTTGTAACTGGAATGCTGTCAGGAACTTTCAAGTGGTTTCAAATCTACTCTGCAACAAAATTTCCTTTGCGGAAACAGGAATACACAAAGATATCTCTCGTCCTCCTCTGGCAAGCAGTGCCTTCCTATCCACATGGGAATTTTGCAGATCGGATGAAGCTTAGGAGAGAGAAGTTTTTGGTGACAGGCAGCAGCAGCAAGGAACAGCCACGCTGTCCTCATTGCTCAACCATCTNTCTCGTCCTCCTCTGGCAAGCAGTGCCTTCCTATCCACATGGGAATTTTGCAGATCGGATGAAGCTTAGGAGAGAGAAGTTTTGGTGACAGGCAGCAGCAGCTCACTAAGGCAGCAGCAAGGAGCAGCCACGCTCTCCTCATTGCTCAACCATCCGAAGGGTCTCTGTCATTCTTACACTATGAGGCCGATGTAATGTCAAGTAATAACAACCAGACCTTCTGGTTGTGGGAAACTCAGATTTCACAACTTAGCCTAGATTCAGGAAAGCACTTAAGACATCTAGGCACTTACTGAGACTCTGAAAATGCAGACTTGGCATTCTACATGGATCTGAATGTCTCAGCAGGGCACAACTTCCACATACCTAAACACCTTGGAGAATCTGTCCCTCAAACCAACCATTAATTACAGACCTGAAGTGTGCGGGCTGAGGAGGGTGAGAGCACGAAACACGAGGAACACATCCTGGGCTTTCTGTAATAGGCACCTTGCAGCTCGGTGACACTGCATGAAAGGCTGGTTCAGAGCTGGTGAAGCAGCACTTACCTCTGCAATGCTGACCACACGCATGCCAACTCAGTGGGAATTTTTCCAACCTTATCTTGACAGTGCAGGTAACCACTCAGCCACCTGCAGCCACCTCCAGGGAAATTCCTCAGTGCCACACAAATGTAACGTGAGGTCTCACAAATAACATTTTTTTATTGCACTGTCCCCTGTGACATTGGGTGGGTGCTTCTCTGGGAGACACAGCTGCTTTGAATCATTGGTTTTTAAACAAGGCAAGACAATAAACTACCAAGGATCACTTCAGGCCTGCTTGGAAAGCAAAACCATGAGATCCAAGTGGCCGAATTCCCAGTCTCCTGACATTCCACACAGGAAACTGAAGTGCCAGGTGCTGCAAAGCACCGAGGTGTGTCATGGTGGCAGCAGCAAAAACCAGAACTGTGAGTTTGTAACTGGAATACACTGGCCCAAAGAGAGCATTTTAGGCTGCCAAAGCCTGAGATTTACATCAGAGATAAATACTAGGGGTGTCTGGTGTCCACTTTGTGAGCCGCTCACACCATTTATTGGTTTCGCAGAGGTCAAGGATCATGTCCACAGCTGAGCCAGGCTGAAACATCCAGAGTTGAAAGCGTCTGAGTGGAAGCTGGAGATCCTGCAAAGGTGGCTTTGGCCTCTCTCTTTCCTCAACATTAAATTAGCTATCTCATTAATTGTCTTTCCCTGCTACAGCACCCCCCAGGCTTCTCACCTCATGATCGGTCTGGAGGTTCCCAAGCGGGGAATTTGAATGCTTCCCCCACTGAAAACCTCAGAAAAAAATTAATGGAGAGAAGAAAAAAACAGCTGTCTCCTGCAAAGCACAGAAGGGTGAAAAGTTGAGCTATGGGACCTGGGACAGCATTCCCAGGGGTTAACAACGGTTAGATCATTCAGAGAAGGACAGATACAACAGCTTCCCAGGTTCTTGGGCTCCTGAGTTGTGCTGAGTTGGCTTCTGCTCTGAGGCAAAGGTCCACCAAATGCAGAGAAGATAGCACAGACTGCAGCCTCACCGACACCCCTGGGGCTCTCCTCATGGTTCCTGGAGAGGAAACCAACTTCTCCCTTCTCCCTATTCACCCACACTTCTATGCTGGCTCCCAGCCTCATTCCTTCTTTTTCTTCAGATCCCAACCACTCGCAGCATCATTATAGGACTAGGAGGAGAACATGTCATCCTAGGGTGACATGAGGAGGAAAACAGGAAAACAATCAAATCCTTTGGATGCCTCCATAGGTGTGGAATGAGAAATCCATTTAACCAGGGCACGTTTTGTTCCACAGACGCTGCGCGCAGCACCTGTAACGTGTCCTGCTACCAGGATATCCCAAAGAGCTGCACCAAAGCAGTAAAGACAAATCTGGACAGGCACAGGTGGTGGCCAAGGGCAGATTTCTCTCCTCCAGGCTTGGACCGCACAGTTCAGACACAAGCTGGAGCTCAGAGCCCTTCATCCTGTCACCAGCACAGCCCCCTCAGTGTAACAGCATGGTCTAAACTCCCTTTCTTCTTCCCAGGATCTAACCATGGGTGGGAGCAGCCCACCCACTCATCCTTGGCCACTGCGCCTGAGGACCAGGAGAGGTCAAATGATCAGCCAAGGAGGGCACTGGACTTTGTTAGAGCAGGGGGGAAGGATGAAGACAGACAGTGCGTAGTGAAGGCATGGCAAAGATAAAAGATGGCAGGGTTAGGGTTAGGCAGGGGCAGTGGGAGATGCCAGGGAGAGGACAACTTCCCTCTAGGAGACAGCAGGTTTGGCCAGGAAAGGGCAAGAGGGCCAATCATGAGTGTCTAACAGCTCTGACACCCCTTTGATGTGGGGTCCTTTCAGACAGAGAGCAGACAACTTGTGCCAGTGGTGACCCCAGGTCCTGCCTGAACCACCAGTAGGAAGGAGGGGCATCCCCTCAACGGGGTGGGCACAGCCTGTGCCAGGCTGCTCTGGGTCTGTCTAGCAGCACTTCAAGCTCACACAGCTGAACTGGCCAGGGAAGAGTGCCAGTGCTTTGGGCTCTGCCTCCTGTGCCCAACAAAGCACTGGCAAAAACTCTTTTCTTAGGTGAGTCACTTAACTTCTGTATTTCTACCTGCAACAGCATTTTGCTAGGCCAGAGATGCAGCATGAAACACTCTGATCTGCTGATACAGGAACCACAAACACACCCCTGATGTGTCAGTGGGACATTACTCTCAGCTGGGTATTTGAACTGCTTTCCAGAATAAACCCCACCTTTTCCCAGCAGAAACCTGAGGATCTGTTCCCAACAACCCCGCAGAAAATCATGGAATGGTCTGGGTTGGAAGGAACCTTACAGGTCATCCTATTCCATCCCCCTGCCATGGACAGGGACACTTCCACTAGACCAGATTGCTGAAAACCCGAAGCTGAGGAAGTTTGTGGTCCAGAGCTCCCCCCCACAGCAATGAAAACTCATATGAAAGAAACCAGAGTCATTGTAAACATACATCATAAAAAAGCTAAAAAACACTGTGCAGCAGGACAAGGATATTGATTCCCAACTATATAACAACATTTAGCAGGAGAAGCACAATCACTGCACTGAAATAGATGTGTAAATCCTGCCTGAAACATGTGGCAGCACTGTGTCCTGCTTAGCATCCTCTGTAAAACACCAAATACACACTGGGCATGCAAAATTCCAGAGTGCCTTTCAAGGGTCAGAACCCTCTTCCTTGCAAAACATCAATCACACACTTTCTGAACAGAATATATTCAGCACGCAGTGATGTTCAGAGGGAAGATCATGTTTGGTCAAGGTAGGAGCGCCTGGAGCACACACAGCCCTGCAATAATCATCATGTTAATACACTGCACTAGGAAGCTTTAGACACTGAGACATCAGCAATGTTAACCTTTGGCTTAGCTAGCTCAGGTTTACAGCAAGCAGGAAGCACAATAAAACAGGAGCTGTCACAGCAGGAGCCGGGCTTTGAGTTCACTGAGGAGACAGTGAGGATGGCAGTGATAATTCATATTGCTGAACTGTTCTCACAAATCTGCTGATCCAATAGAACTTAATTACAGTTGCTATAAAACAAGTCTCCTCCCGCCCGCTCTCCCCCTCCTACCTGCTTACAGACCAGGCTTAACTCAGGTTTGCTGGTTTAAAAGGGCAGAAAGCCTTTCTGGTAAAACCTAAAGACTCAGGTGGGTAAACGGCTATTTCCCACTTCTATCCACCCTCTGTGTCCACAGGAATCAAGGGACTGGCATCCACTCGGGCTGTGCCTCCAGAGAGCAGGAACCAGCAATGAGTTCGCAGCCAGGCACACAAGTTATGAAACTCCCCGGGTTTCCTCTTTCATCGCCAACCTCTGCCTGGTTCCCTGGGCTCTTGCAGCAACAGGCAACACACCACCGAGCAGGGCTAAAACCGGGCAGGAGGAGGGCACTGCCCTCCCCAGACACCCTCAATCAGAGGCACTTCAGAAAGCCCAGCGAGAGATTTGGGAACCGACCCTTTGCCCACATTCTTTGATGCCTCCAACGAAGCGGTTCGCACATCTGACATGTGGCTACAGGCAAACGAGAGGGAAGGAAACCTTGGGAATTTAAAAATAACCCTGGAGTTTAGGGTGGAGCACTGCCTCCGAGCAGGGAAAAGAGAAAGGAAGCGGCTGCCAGCGCCGAGGGTCTGCCCAAGCTGCCCCTTACCCAGCCTGATGCCATTCAGCGCGGCCACTCTACGGCTCTGCTCCAGTAGGATGTTTTCCTGGGACACGCTGCGCTTGGGCTGCCGTCGGATGCACTGCATGATCCAGTGCGGGGCTCGGGGCTGCGCGCCGGCCGTCGGGAGCGCTGGGGGGCCGCGCCACCCCTGCAGGGATCCCTGCTCATCCAGGAGCTCCGGCGGGCGCGGTGGCACACGGGGCTCCGCGGAGCGGGCGCGGGCAGCGGGACAGCGGCAGCGCAGCGAGCCAGGGGAGGGCAGAGTCCGGCTGGGGGTGGGACTGGGGGAAGTCTCTCCGCCTGCTTCACACGCTGGATGCGAAATTAAGCCGAGGAGCCCGCCGGCAGCTGCCCAGGTAGAAGGAACAAGTTTTCCACCGGTCATACGCCAGTGGGATTTTACGCATCGTTTCCAGAGGCTGGAGAAGTCCAAGATATTGTTTGTGGCTCGTAATCACTGCTTTGAGCTTGTCAGCTTATCCTGTCCACGAACGCCTGGATCCGAGCGAGCCTGGCTCCACCCTTTCTCGTCTTGTGCAGAGCTGCTCCGTGCGGTTCCTGCTGACAGGCGCTGAACACACTGCCTCTAAAACACCTCTTAGCCAGGGCAGATGTGACCCAAAAGATGCTTGGAAACTGTGTTTTAATGCTCTTCCTTTTCCACCAACAGAAGAGTATTTTCCTAAGAGCCCGGAGAGTGTCTTTGCCACCGATTTCCTGTGTGACTTGGGTGAGTCACTGGCCCCGCATTTCTGCATAGCTTTGGGTTTGTTCTCGTAATTCAGATCTACCCTGCACTCTGGTACAGGAATAAGCCCCCCTCAGGGGTTTAACAAGTCACTGATTACACAAAATCACAGAATAATTCAGGTTGGAATGAACCTCTGGGGCTCTCTTGTTCAACCACCCATTCAAAGCGAAGAGTCACCTTCAAAGGTAGGTCTGACTGCTTGTAGCCTTGTCCAGGTGAGTTTGGATATCTCCAGGGACAGAGACTCCAAAGCCAATTTAGATCCCTGTACAAGAGCTTAGATGTTCTCAGGGAAAAATTTATGACCAGTATAAGTTTCCTTTGCTGGGACTAAAATCCATCTTTTCCCTGGCCATGACCTTTTCTGAAGGGAAAAACATCAGTTATACACACACCTTGTCACAGACCTTTTGTTTTTGTCATTGCCTTTGCGAGCTGCTGCTGCAAGGGTGAAGGTGCTGCAGGGACATGGGTCAAACTGGGTGAATGTCCCTTACTGCATAATCACCATATACACAAAAAACTTGACATCAAACCCCATGTCATTGTTTTAGCCACAGACCTAAATGAAGGCTCTCCACCACCAGCCCCTCTTCATATTCAACACAGGTTTTACAAACATCATCTGGGTTTCTGGTGTCTGTCAATCCAGATATTTTCCCCTTCTTTCTCCGTAGTCTGAAGGAAGCCCTACCAACCCTCACAGGGAAGCACAGAGGACTGGGTTGTCTGACCAGCACAAGGACAGGGTCAGAGTCATTAATCACTGCCATAAACTGCAGGTGAGAAGCTCTCAGGGGACAAGGCAGAGCCACTGCATGGCCTTGAGCAGCAGTTCACCTAATAACTCTTTATTTACACACAGCCGCTGCGGATCGCAGACAGCAAAGGAGAATAAAGGCAATTTCTGAATGGGACATTGCTCACGTTAGCCAGGCAGTCCCTGCGTGTTTGGGGAAACACCTCCAGCCTTTCTGGCCCCCTGCACAGACAAGGGCTGGATGTCAGAGCTGTAATCTCCATGGCACTCCCCCGGGAGCTGGGAGCTTTGTTCTTGCCCTGGCAGGGAGGTGAGCACCATGATGTAATGGCTGGATGATATTTATTAGCTATCGGTCTCTGAGCACTGCCCATATTTCACATTGTGCCGGAGAGGACTGATCTAATTGCAGAAGTGAGGAACTCTCCTGTAATTGCCTTAGCAAAACAATTTGCTTCTACACACCAGCTCTCCTGTCCAGCAGCAAGCAGCGTCCCATAGGGATTGATCTGGGAACATACAGAGCCCCTGTGCTGCATTTTCTCATTAATTCCTAATAGCAGTGGCAGTGACAGCTCTGTCAAAGCCTTCCATGCACTTGGAGAATATTTTACTGTACTTAGCCCTGAAGTTTGCTCACACACAAAGCACAGGGTCAGCATTCAATGAGCTGAGACACTTCTCCAGAACAGCAATGTGCGAGTTTTGCTGTCATGAGGGCTTCAGAGATGTGAAGCGGTTCAAATCAGTTTGGTTTTAAAATGAAGGTGAGATCATCAGGCCAGAAATTCCCTGCTTTGGGAAACGACTGAACTGGATGTGTTCTTGAGGTCGTTTAAAGACAATGTCACAAGTCCCAGAAGGAGCCTGACAGGTAAATGTGACACTGGGTATTGATGTTACACCACGCTGCCGTCACACTCCAGCATGGGAGGAAGTGATTCCTGCAATTGGCTCACGGAACAATTCTCCAGGCCTTATTCACTGCAGGTAACTGCACCTCAGTGGGTCGTGCAATTTTACCCCTATGACCAATCCCAATTAAATAAATGGCCCTGCTCACATGAGGGAAGTTATCCACATCCCCGTGCCCAGGATTGGGCTGTGCTCATCACCCTGTCGATTCCAGCTGGATTACTCACAGAGCAAATCGAAATCAGTGTGAATGGGGATGTCAGAATATGGTCCCAAAGTCAGCAAAGTGCTTGAATATCCAGGAAACAGGCACTTGGAGATGGAGTGGCTGTAGAGTCTGCTAGGAAATGGGCTATGTGAGAACACCACAATGCACAGGCTGCTCTTCAGACGATTTTCCAAAATTAATTAATCTCCATCACATCCTTTCACAAGGGAGCCAAGGAAAGCACTATTACCACTTCACACTGGGAGAAGCGGGTTGGCTTTTCAATTCTTTAGGGCTGGGCTTTTTCTCCCAGCACCATCATATTTAGGCAACACCAAAAGTGGTGCAGCCCTAATTCTGATCACAGTCTCTTTAGAGCACACTGACAAAGATGACGTGACAAAACTCAGCTGCTGATTTGCCCAGACTTGTGATAATTTAGGAGCAGAATGGAAATACCTGTGCTGGTGATGACCTCACCACTTCCTCATCACATCATGCACAAGATGTAAATTATAACTAATAATGCTTATGGGAACTACATAACAAATAATAAATGTCATGTTCAGGGGAGATTTTCCCACTAAAAAAAGGCCAAAAGTTGTGCCTTGCACTGTATTATTACTAAGAAGAAAAAAACAGGTCTGTTTTACACGATGCCGTTCTTCCTACTGAAGAATGTGACACAAAGGTGCCTTCCACATCTGCAGGGTCCCACCTGCCCTGTCTTTCCCTCTCAAGTCCTTTCCTCACTTCATCCATGCCTTACCATCTCCCACCTGTGGAAACCTCCCTCCTTCCTCCTTCCCTGCTACTTTCAGGACACCACTTACTGCTCTCAGCTTGTTCCCCACAGTGAGACCTCACATCCTCTGAGGGACCAGGCCTTGCTGTTGGCACAGATTCTCTCCTCCAACAAAAATGCCTGTGGATCCTCTACACCAGCATTCCCCTTCTTGCTCCCTGTGGGGAGCAGGGATCAGGGAGTGGGTGCTGAGAACAGATGCACGGGTGCATCCCTGACCAAGGATGCTGCTGCTCGTTCCCAGTGGGTGCCTCCTCGGAGCATGTGGTATGTACCAAGTTCCACCTTGTGGTCACACTGAGAACGGGCTTCTCTAGTAGCAAACCTCCTCCTCATATTGGACTTTTCTTGCCCTCTCCCTTTCCACGGTGCTTGAGAGGTTCTGCTGAGCTGGGGAAGACATCATATACATTAAACCTTAAAATTTCACACACGAGGAGTTCTCCTGAGTCTCATGTAGTGTTGTCTTCCAAATCACTGCCTAAAGCCTGGCTGCACTGGCCAGAATCCATGTAACGGGATAAGTGCTGTCACCCTGTCCAGCATTTCTCAGCCCCACTTTCTCTCTGTGTCCTTGGGCTGCCTCACCTTGTCTAAAAGGTCTCTGGGAGGAGAATGGCCCCTTCTGCAGCTCTGATAAGCCCATCTTTCCCCAAAACAGGCTGGTTACATCCAGAGTGCCCGCTGGGAAGGGTGCAGCCCATCACCCAGACTGTGCCATCTGCCAGCTTGCTGGGAATCACAGCCAGCCTGGGGAATGTGCTGGCACTTGAACAGTGCAGAGCCCGGCCCTGGTTTCTATAAATGAAGCCAGGCTGCCCCCTCAGACATTTCACAGACACACCAAATCGTGACCTTTATTTGTGAAAACCTTCATACATCTTCCCGCCAGTCCAGGTCCCTCACAGGGAGTTTGGAACAGGCTGTGACCCATCAAAAGCTGCTGCCCTGAGCTCTTGATGAAATCCAGGTAAATCAAAACACCCAACTAAAGTTCATCGCACTTGGGAACCCAAAACCAGGCTGAAAGTTTCGTTTGCTCCTGCCACTGGTCCCTTCATCACAGTGCACACAGAGATTTGGCTGCAGAGAGAGAGGCACAGAAACAAACACTGGCTTGCAATAAATTACAGCTTTTCCAGTAGCTGGTGTGGAAAGAAAGTAATTGAAAAGAAGGATATCGACATGATGGATTCGATCAGGATCAGCAGCCAGGAGCACTCGAGCAGCTCACTTGCCCAGCTCCCAAGTCATGTTTCTGGGAACGTGCTGATGAAGATGTTCTCTTCATAAACCCAAATTTAATTGTAGGTGGGTCCCAGCCTCATGTTTTAAAGGCCACTTAACAGCTTTTCCAGCTTTCCTCAACATTTTCTTCAGAAGCTGAAATTTCTTCCACAGGCGAAACGCAGGTCATTCTCAACATTCTGTAGCAGGGCAAAATTTGTGCAATAATTAAATTGCCCAACTGAATTATGCAAAACTAGGGGAAAAAATACTTTTTTATCCTCCCTAAGTGATTTGTCTGGAATTTCTGTAACTTCAGCCAAAAACAGCCATGGAGATTTGGTGTGTGGTACCTCAATACAGGGCTTTAAAAGGTACCATATGAGGGGCAGCCTGAGGTGTGAGAATTCCCGCACACACAGTGTTTAACCTGGCTCATTTAAGGTGTGCAAGTATTTCAGTTTAGAAGAAACCGTGCCAAAATCTTCTCTGCCTGCATAAAGTAAAAGAGAAACCTCTGTGTTTGACCGAGGTCTGCAGCCTTCTGTTCTGGTGGATTTGGCTGAGTGAGAGCTGAGACCTTCCACCCATGAGAAGGAACTCAGAGACACATGGCTGGGGGTCAATCTTGCATTATTTAGATATCTACAGTGCCAACAAGGGGCCAGGAGTAGACAGGATACAATCCTTCTGTCTAGATCCCTACAAGCCTAAAATTTTTCAGACACCTGAACTGATGCAGCTGAATGCCACCCTGGGTGATCAAATCACCAAGTGTTTATCTGCAGCTTGCCTTCCAAAATACCTGTTTAAATTGATGTCCCGGTAAAGGAAGCTCTACTTTGCCCCCAAACCATTGGCACCTTTGGCTCCCAGCACTGCCTATCCAGGCAGCTGAGGTTCCAATCCTGCACAAACCATCTCTTCCCCACACACCTCTCCCTCTTGCTTTTCCCTGTAGCTGGCTGTATCCTTTCATCTCTGCTACCTGAAGCAGTTTTCCAAGTGACTGCATTTCCTTCTTTCTTTTTCATTTCCTCATTAAAATCTATTTTTCCCCAAGCATCTTCTTGCTCTGACTGAGTTGCTTTTGGCCTGATAGGGCTTTACACACTGGCAACAATCTCAGAACCAACTGTCAGCTTTAGTTTTACTAAAATACATTGCTCAGATTGGAAATTTAGCAGCTTTTGTGCCAAAATAAAAAAGACCCGAAGTGAATTTTACTTGTCCTGTCCAAAAAAGGGACAAGCTGACTGTTTAATGTACTGGGACGTGTCAGTATCCCAAATTCCCCTGCACTACAGGGAACTGTGGCTCACAAAACTCCCACGTAGTGCATCAAGCACAACCTGCATCAAAGGTGTGTGCTGGGAGCATTTTGTTGCTAGGAAAGGAGATCAAAGTCACCAGCTGCTCCAGAGCAGATCCCAGCTGATCCCAAGCTGCGTTATCTCCACTCATGGAGCCTGAAGTCCAGAAGGAGCCTCCTCAGTGCTCCCAGCTCTCCACAAGGGCAGGTGGAGATGATTCATTTGGGAATTTCAATATAGATGTTAATCCTGAGGACTTGCTGACACAGGAGACAAGGAAATGGCCTGCCTTGTAGGATTTTACAAGCTGATTCTCACCCTGCACTGTGGCAGAGGGCATTCCCGAAACGGGGCTGTGGCATTCCCCTCACAATGTACACAGTGTCTCGGGTGAAAAAGTCACTGTATAAGAATAAATCATAGTACAAATTAGCCATTCTACAATCTATGAGCACAAAGACTCCCAGTTCAGAAACAAACAAACTTCATGAAGCAAGAGTATTAATAGCCCACATTAATTCTGACATGGTAAATACAGCTGTTGTTGTATCTATTTTTTGGGGAAAAAAAAGAAAGACTGAAAGAAAGAACCTGAGTTTCAACATAGAGCCAAGGACAAAACACATCTACAATCCACAGTATCAGAAATCTCTGACAAACTTCACTGCACAAGTTTGATCCCGCTAAGAAGTCCACATGTGAGCAGCTCCTCTTGTCTAAGTAGTCTGGCATTTGGAGCAACTTTGGCACTTACGTGTGTGTGTTATGTGCCATGGAATTTCAGTAAATACTTCTCTAAATTCTTGGCTCATTCAACATTTGTGTATTTTTTCTGCTTCAGATGAAAAAATAGATTACCAGCCACTGAATTCTTCTTGGTTCCTAAACCCAGAGGACTAAATAATATTCACTGAAAAATAACCCAGAGGCCAAAATGGGAAATGTTTTAACAGTTCCAGATGTGTTTCTTAGCTTTCTTTCCCCAGTGGCTGTATAATGAATGAGATACCTACAAAAAGTATAACATTAACCTCTGCTTCACCCTCCTGTCGGCTTTCTACCATCTGGGAAAATCAGAGTGAAGATTTCACGAGCCTGGGGGAATCTTATCACATTTTTGCTGGTAACACTAAAATGATTATGGGCAATCACTTTTTGGTCTTTCAATTTATTTTTGTTTATAGCTCATCTGTAGTAAGAAAGCCCCCTATCTCATGAAACAAAAGAAGTACTGGAGGTTTTTCCCAGTTCTTGGGGATCAAAATATCCCATTTCAACGTGTAGCTATCACAGCCCTGGGTTGTTTCTGCTCATCAGAGTATGCAAAATACAATGAAGGGGTAACAAAGTGATACATAAAATCAGGTGAGGGAATAAGGGGGATATTTCATTACCCTGTCTATCAGACAAGCCTCCCAGACTTGGTACCAAGAGAACCTTCTTAAATCTCACAAGGGAAGAGAGAACTTCTTTTTTTACATTATTCATTTTGTACTTAACATTTGCAGTGTCTCGGGGACAGCCCCTGAGCCCAGATGTTTATCCAGGCGCTGTCGTCTCCACCAGAGCCCGCAGTTTACTCAGCGGAGCACCCATCCCGCTCGCAGTTTCTCCATAAAGGGGAGGAGATTTGGATCCACTTTTCCGAACTTGCAGACGCTTCCCCAGCCAAGGCACCCTTCCTACCAACACAGCTCACCCCATTAGCAGAGAAAAATCTGTCATCTCTCTCCGTAGCAGCAGTGAAATGCTCCATTACATCCGAGCGAGAGAATGGGGAAGTGGAGAAGGGAGGAGAAGAGAGGAGGGAAAATAAAGCTCTTGGACAAGATAAGAGAGCTGAGACACAAGAACGCTTCCCCAGACTTACTGTTGCAGGCGAGGAATGTGCCATTGGACTCCATGGCTGCAGCGGGAGCCGCCGAGCACAGCAGCAGCAGCAGCAGCAGGAAGCGCTGCGGGAACCAGCTGTGCCCAGGGGTCAGCGCTGCTGCGGGGCGGCAGCCAGAGCCGCGGGGCTGCCCCTGCTCCCCGCTCCGGCAATCCCCGCCGGCAGCTCCCTTCCGAGGGCCCGCTGCCTGCCCTTGGCTGCAATTGCGTCCTCGCTGGGACTCCTCATTTATCTCTGCCGCATCCGCACGCCGCCGCCTGCCCAGCGCGGCGACCGCGGCCAAGCGCCGCTCTGGCCCTGGCTCCTCCCTGCTCGGATTTGGCGTCTTCGCCGCTGGCCCGGCCTCCTCCTGCTGCTGCCGCTGCTGCTGCTGGAGCTTCCCAGCGATGCTGCTTTTTCCTGTGGCTGCCACATTTTCGGGCTCCGCGCCTTTCCGGGGCGGCTTCCAGCACGCACCGAGCGCTCTGAATCCGTGCTTGGTGGTCTGCAAATCAAGGAAAGGGTCTTGAGCAGATGCCACAGGCCGGAGTTTAGGGCTAACGAGCGTTTAGGTGTTGGTGGAGGTATACTTCTTTTCACAAGTTAAAAAAAAAAAACCAACCCAAGTCAGAACTTGCCAGTGTAGAAATAGAAACCGTAACCACAAACGCTCGCAAAGGCATGAGTTGAGGGCAGAAAAAAAGTTACGAGCTTTGCATTTGAGACAGCGAGACAGAAAGAAACTGCACTGTCCTGAGGTTTTTACTGAGTGGAACTGATTTCTTCCACTCTGTCCCCTCCTCCCGAGTTAGGTATTTTTGAAGGGTAGAAAGATGATAATAGCAAACAGGGAGAGGGAAAGAAAAGGAATCCAGAGTGGGAAAATAAAGTTTCCCTCTACTTGAATGTTTTGTAGTAATGGTTTTGTTATTGTTTATTTACTTTTCTGGTTATTTAGGTTATCCTGATGCAAACACTTGATGCAGTTACTGGCAGAGTCAAAGACCCCTCTCCTCAGGACCTCCACTGACAGAAGGGAGAAGTCCCTCTCCGAAGGTGACAGATCTAGAAAACATGTGGTAAAAAATACTTTGGAACAGTTTGTCCCTCCCTGCCAGGAACTGGGCTGCTCCTCTGAGAGCCCAGACCTTGCTCTCCGAGAGTTTTACAGTCCACAAATACAAGGCTGCTGCCACCACCCAAGGAAAACAGCCCTAATTTAGCAAAACTCCTCATGCTAGGACAAAACTAACAAAACCAAACAAGTGGAGCAAAAAAAAAAGAGCAGAGATTTTACCCCCTGACTCCTCCCAAGTCCACTCTTCTACCTCACAGTCACCAGCTTGGCATGGGGAGGGCTCGTCTCCCGCTAGACACTTTCCAAAAGACCCAGGAAGGAACATTCCTTTTTCAAACCCACAGACATTGATTCAGATGGGCCAAACTGGTGGCAAGGTCAGCTGCTGGCAGGCAGGACAGTGGCTGGAAGCACCCAGGAGAATCCTGGTACAGCCTTAAAAGCCTCGAGGCAGGGGGATTTTGGGAGGACACTTCACAACCTGTCACCCTTTCAGCTGATGGGGAAGAATACTGGAGGGAGTGTGCAGGAAGGCTGCTGGAGGAGCCAGCCAGACTGGAAACTCCAGTAAAGCCGAGGTGATGAGGACAGGATGGTTTTCACAAGAGAAGAAAAGCAGAGAAGAGCAGTTTGGAAGCGGTGGCACAAAGTGGCATTGCAGTAACTCCTTCCCTGTTCCCTGTGTCACACCCTGTGGTGCCCTCACACCCTCTGGCATGAGCCCCTCACTTGGGCATGGACTGATCAGTGCCCCTATGCCCTCTGTGGCAAAGTGGGCAGTGTAAGAGAGCTGCGTTATTCCCAGAAATGATGTGGACCATATGTGGATAGAACCTCTTCACAGGAGTGTGGGGTACAATGGCACTACCCCTCTGCTTTGAACACAACCAAGAAAAAACACCTGAGCTTCTCTGCCATCATCCCCTGAAGCTTGAAGATGACTCCCTCAATTTCCCTTCATGAGAGCCCACTGTATCTCCTTGTGCTTCCTTCTTGCCATGCTGCCTTTTCCATGGTCATGGCTGAAGTGGAAGCTGGAACCACAGAACCACTAAGGGTGGAAAAGACCTCCCAAGACTGAGTCCAACCATGAACCCTGTTCCACCGTGTTCCCCACTAAACCATATCCCCAAGTGCCACAGTTAAATGGTGCCTGTCAGGAGGTTTCACAAAATCTTGCCCAACTTTTCACTTTTTGCCATTGCATTTACTCTCTCTGCTTCTGTGCACACCCAGAAGCATCACCACTTAGGCTGCTTGGAGCACTTGAGGACATTTCTGCCACCCTAAGCTAAGTCATCACCATTTCTAAATCTTTGATGGGCTTGATGTGTGTGTGCTCAGAGCAAGCCAGGCAGTAACAGACAGTCCTGCATTTCTTGCATTCATCACAAAGTACAGCAGTCACCATCAGAGCACTGATTTGCTGCAGCAAACACCCAGAATCTGAGGTCCCACAGCAAAGGGCTCATCAGAGCCTTGTTTCAGAAGGCTACAGTCCTTTGAGTTGTATTTCTGCATGTGCTTGAATTCCCTTTCTGATTGCTGAAACCAATATATATCCAGAATAACAATTAAACCAAGGTGATGTGAGGAGCTGCAGGGCTCCTGTGAGCTGCAGAAATCCTACTCATGAAAGTATTCTAAGAATAATATAGCAATTTAAGAATGTCATGTGAATATGCATTTTTTCTTGTCCACACCATCATTTCTGTGCTCATCAAGAAGCAAAGTAAGGGCATTTCTGGGCCTGGAGATGGGCAGGGGGTTGGCACTGCCTTCCCAAAGCAAAGCTGCCACCTGAAGAGTACAAGGTCAGAGCTGTGGTATTTTACTGAGGGACAAGGCCTAAAGCCAGGACACATCTTGGCTATCCCCTTTGCTCTCCAGCCATGGAGGTGGGGTTGGAAGGAGTTAAATGTCAGGCGGGCTGGGTGAGGAGCCTCTGTAACACACCCTCCAACACAGATGTCTGTATGCAAAGGTGCCAAGATCATCAGCTGAACTGGAGCCCTGCAAAGTCAAGATCTCCCATTTCTCTCACTGCTACACCCCTTTGCATTCTCCTTTGTTTCGCACACACAGCCCAGCCCAGCAAAGCGCATTCACAGAGCTCAAAACCAAAACTGTTTGCAGGGTTCAGCTCCACAGTGAACCATAAATCACAGCAAACCTAGAGCAAAGCAGTTTACCTGTCTCCACTCCGAGAGCATGACTCAAGTGTTGACTTAATTGCACACAGTGGAAGGAGCAGCTTTTCATCTCCGAGGAATGCTACACCGCCCCAACACCGAGTGTTTCCAATGGACAAGATGCCTCCTGGCTCCCTCTGCCCTTCAGAGTCTCACACACACCCTCCTCACCCCACTGAAACGTTCCCAAGCACCTCTCCAAAGGATAACAGCAAAGGGCTTTGTTTGCTTTGCAGAAAGGACTCATGATTTCTGCCACAGTTACACAGCATTTGGGGGTTATATGGCCAGCAGGGAGCTTTGGCAGCCACGTGGGGCTGTTTTTGTCAGCAGGAGAATTACAAAAACCAACACAAAAGAAGATGTCATATTAAATAGCGTTCATGTCAATGCAGAAGCGGGACAGGAATTCTCAAACATTTTAGTTATGGTCTGGCTGTTCACTGAAAAGGCTTTTTATGTAATTTCCCAGTCTGTTTACTGTTTTAGATGGGGTGTGTTACAATCCTCAGACCATCAGGTCTCTCTAAATCCTACTCTCAAATAAACAGATTCATAGAATCACAGAATGGTTTGGGTTGGAAGAGACCTTAAAGATCATCTCGTTCCAAACCCCTGCCATGAGCAAGGACAGCTTCCACTAGGCTGAATAAATAAGTCTATGGTTGATGGACAGCAAAATGTGAAATTGTCAGCTGCCTTTTACATTTTGGGGACTGCCAGAACTCTCACCAGGAAGCCTGAACACCCCCGTGGGAGGCCAGCTCAGTGCCCGGTGATTCACCTGCAGTAAAGGCAATCATTACTCTGCCTATCAGTGCTGTCTTTCATTAGGTGGACACAGCTCTTGTTGCTAACACTTCCTTGCCCATGCAAGACCAGGGATTCCCGGGGCTGATCCTGCCACTGAGTCTGCCCCACCCAGTATTTACCTATCGGCAAATTTCTCCAGCACTCCCGGGTTTGCGGCAGCTGCCGGTCCCTCACCTGCAAGGAACACGTTGAAATGGGGGAAGAGCAGCCTCGTGGCTCTGCAGGAGCTGGTGGAGACCAGCACCTCTGGAAATCATGTTCTCTTAGGAGATAAACTGGAAAAAGCTCAGGAATGGGATTTATGACTGTAAGAGCAGTGCGATTACTGGGTTTATGGACAAGTCGCCGGATAGATTAATTACTGTAGTTTATAAACTAGACTGGGATGGAATTAACACCAGCATCATGCAGCTCAGGGAATGGGAAGGGCAGGCAGATGCCTTGTTTATCACTATGGGCAGCTGTGCCAAACTACCTTCAGACTAAACGATATTGATGTATACATCTGCATTTAAACCATTTATTGCAGCAGTTACTCCCATTTAGGAAAGCTGTGCATGGCCACAGGAAAAGGAAGCAACAGATGCTGCGGTGTGTAAAGCTAAACCTGCTGCTGGCAGAATCCTGTACGAGTCCCATTAAAATTAATGAGGTATTTCTGCTTGAGCAGAAGATAAATTTGACTTCCTAAGCCAGAAATACGCCTACCTGACTTATTGTATCTTAAGTATCTCGAAGGGTTTTCCCTCCACTTAGACTAAGTAATCAAGAGCAGTTCTAACCACCAAATAAAGCAATAAAACAATCAAAGGAGTGATTTATTACTGTATGGCCACAATTAAAGACTTAGAGACTTGCCAGTTCAACAAGTCTCACATTGATTTCAGGCTGAAAAATTATATGAAAATAGAATTAAAAGCAAGATTATGCATAAGATTTAGAAATTAAAGCCCTAGGTTCCTCTGCATATTCCAAGGAGTTCATGATAATTCTTGGAATTTCAGTATAAAGGAGACAGTTAAATAATATTACCTCAGTTTAGTAGTGCTTGGTATTCAGACATCTCACCAATTTTGTCTTCAGACTAATTTTGTGCTGAAAGTTTTATTTCACATTTGTTTACCTCATTTCTCCCACTACAGGACAGATTTATGAGTCTCTGAGAGTAATTTTTACATATTTCTGAGAGTAATTTTTATGCATTTCCATGCTTTAACAAATGTAGGTTTAAGTAAGCTCTCTTATGTTAAATTCCCTGACTTCAAATATTTTGATTCTGGGAGAACAAAAATGTCTTTCCCGGAGAGTTGTAGAGGAAAGTACATTTAGTCTAAAACACTTATAGCAAGATATTTTGGGGGGAGGTAGGGGACCCCAGAGACTTATTTTAAAGCTCTGAAAAGCTCATCTATTAACAGTGAATGAGAAGCTCACAGAAAACACGGTGCTTACATCTCCTCAGCCTCTCAGTTCAGTGCATCAGTAAACACCACGGATCAGGCCCACAATGCTGCCATTTATAGCTGTGTGAACGGTCCTGTGAATCTGACCATTAACGTGAGGTTATTGTTGCGTGAATGAGAAACAATAACCTAATTGGGGAAACTAATGAGGTACGAGACTCGCTGCTGTGACAACATTACATGGAGTGATTATCTCCGTTGGGAAAGAGGGACAGCAGGAGATGGTCCCAGGGTGTTGCCACTTTTATCCATTAATGGCTCCCTCTGATATTTGACAGGATGAGAGGAAGTGGCCTCCAGTTCCACCAGGGGAAGTTCAGATTAGATGTTAGGGAAAAATCCTTCACTTAAAGGGTGGTCAGGCACTGGAACAGACTCCGCAGGGAAGTTGTGGAATCAGCACCCCTGGAAGTGTTCAAAAGGCACGTGGATGTGGCACTTGGGGACAGGGACAGGGTTTAGTGGTGGACACAGTGTTGGGGTGACGACTGGGCTCTGTGATCTTGGAGGCTCTTCCACCCTTAGTGATTCTTTGATTCTCTGATTCCTGATTACAGCTGAGCACAGACCCCAGGCTTCACAACCACTGGTGTCCAAGGTCAGCAAACACATTTCTAACCTTAAAAGGCCACACAGTCCTTAGGCCAAATCATCTGCTGCCAGGAATGCTTGACATGTGTCTCTTCTTTCTTGCGCCATTGCCTCTTTCCAGCCCATAGCACTGGGGTATACAGGTTAACTATGGGGGAGGGCTGATGATTAATGTCATAATGGCTCCTTTTAATATACTTCATCTGTCAGCTTAATTCCCTGCAACTGGGATAATCACAATAATTAGATGCAATTGTTCAGATCATTACCTAATTGCAGCTTTTTTCACCGTAGCCAGTTCATGTGACTTTTAAATGCGCAGAAAAGATGGGAAGTCTGAATTACACCTATGTTATAGAAAATCCTACGAGATATAAGAATGCCCCACAAATTTAAACTGTACATGAAGATTCTGTGATTCCAGAGTGTGCAACACAAGTAATCAGGGATTTTACAAGTAAGGCATTTTTATTTCTGATCCCAAAGCATTAAAACTGTGCTTCACATAAACACAGTGACATCAGATTTCCCTCCACCTCCATCTGAACAAGTCATGCAGAATCAGAAAACGTTCTTGAACTCCTAACATCTCCAGAGCAGATGTTTATGCAGAAGGTATGCAAGGAATTCCTCTGCCTCCCTGGCCCTAAGGAACAGCCAGCATTTTTGGTGTTAATTTATAATCAGCCATGCTCTTTGAACAGCCAAACATGAGATGAAGAGAACAACACAAACTGAAACTTAAGGCCAAAAAAACCAGCAAACCCAGACAAGATGGCAATTTATTACTAGATTAATTTTTAGATTGAGCTATTTCCTAAATGAATAAAAGGATGAACTTGTAAAATCTCATCAAGTGTATTCAAAATGAGTATTCATCACCTCTGATTTAGCTTCTTATCAGATCTAGTTTCATTTCATAAGATGAAAGTTAGGAGCACAGTTCAATAAACTGTCACTGAAGAGAGAGGAGCCTTTGAAAAGGATGAAGTGGACCAAATTAAGATGCTGAAGTATCTCAAAACAGAGTAAATACCCTTCAGAGAGGTGGTGTTTTAAGTCTGAGATCACACTCTACATCTTTCTTACAAAGGGAATAATGAACATTTGCTTTAAGTGCAGAGGAGAACTCAAGTTTATATATAAAGGTGCAACTGCCGCTTCCAAAATGCCACATTTATACACCTGATAGAGTCAAATGCAGCCACATTCCTCTGGCCAGTGGTGTTATTTGGGTTTTGGAAAAGAAAACATCAAGGGGATATTGGGGCACAGAAAGAACCACACACGTTGCCCTCTGAGGAAGTATTTTATTGGGTTTGGTGCCTCCTCTTCGGTTTTGCAAACCCGGTGCAGCCAAAGCAGAAAGGTTGAATGACTCATTTCCTTCCTGCTCCCGCTGTCGAGCACCTCAACCATCGAGGCCTTCCCGCAGACACGTCCCCGCTCCGGTCGGAGGAGCCCTGGTTTGTGCAACTGCACACGGACGTGCCTGTGGGAACAATGCCCGGAAACTCTCACACGGAGCTGCCCGAGCGCTGCGAGCATCGCTGCTGGGATCCCAGCCTCGAGCCCATGGGCTGCACAAGAACCAGAGAATGCAACTCTGGAACTGCTGTCTCGGCTTTGCCTTTCAGTTTGCAGCACCTCAGGCACCTCCCTAAGGTCCTCAGGGCCTCCCTCACGCACCTATGTCCGAATTGTGCCATCAGCTACCCTTGTGCCCACCATGTGATCCTTGAATCCTGAAATCTTCACCCTCCTCACTGTCTCTGGCCACTTGCTTGGTGGAGCAGAAGGGGAGAATCCCCTCAGACATCTGTTTTTCTACAGAAATAGCGGACAGCCTCCTGCTTTTTATCGATGTTGGATCTCCTTTGGATGAAAGGTAAAAAGGGCTGCTCTGCCAAAACGTAAGACAGCCCAACAAACCAGCTCTGGCTGCTTAATGAACAGTTTCACTTAAAAGTGTTGCAAGCCCATGGAGTTTCAGCACACGAACACACCAGGAGGACGTGATGGGACTTGCTCTCACTGGTTTATGCCTTGTACTCTTCAACTCCAATCAGGATGAAGACCTGATGCACTTCATTCCAAGGTACCAGCTGCAGCTCAGGTTAAAATGAGCTTTTGAAGGGTTTTTCACACTTTCTAATGTGTCAGGGATAATTCTGTGCTGCTGGGGGGATGCAGTAGTGTGTATTTTAAAGGCCAAATGCAATCAAAAAATGAATTTGCCCAGTCCACTGAATAAAAAAAGATAGGGAAGCCCCTAAATGCAAGCATTTCTTCTTGTATTAGGTAACTGGCATTTTCCAGGTCAAAACCAACACTGTGATGAGTTTTATGCTGAAGTGTAGCACTTTAGGTCATACTTTGATTTTTATCGGTTGCTGATAGTTTCTGGGTGCTCCCGGAGGAGGGTAAAGTGCTGCTCCTTGAATTTAACAACTGTAAAAGCAGTACTTGGCTGCGTAAACACAGAATTCTCCATGTCATTCCAAGTGCTGCAGGATGTCCATGCTGGCCACCTGGTTTTAATCCATAAGGCTGCCAGTCCCTAGAGATCCTGCCCCAATGTCTGCCAGACCCTGGCACTGTGTATCCTTGGGCATCTTACATGACATGGAGGCAGCTGTAGGCAGCACAGTCCTAAGAGCAAAACCTTCTCTTAGGAAACCTTTCCTTGCTCAGAACCCTAAGGAAACTCCTGTGTTAGAAATAAGCCCTAAAATATTGAAATGTAATGTAAGTAGCTCCTAGAGCAGCCTGTCTAGATATATGTTATAATACAGAAACAACCAGCATAATAAATGGATTGTTAGGTATGGTTTACAGCAAGGAAAACCAGTCATTTTGGGACTTCCACACTGGGGCTGTTCCTTGTCGCAGTGCCTGCAGTGAAGGCCAGTTAGATGACAGTAAATGAAGGTAAATGGAAACAACATATACCCTATTTCATTATTTCCTGGGCATGGTAAAGGGTACCATTGATTGTGTCCTGCTATCCTGGGCAGGAAGGAAGATGCTGATTTTCCAGGCAGGTCCCAAATCCTCTGGCTGGTGAACTCACTGCCTTTGATCCAGTGCAAGGTTCACATGGAAAAGCACACACAGGCCTGATGGTTTGCCTGAGCCAGCCTTATCTGCCCCTACCAGCAAAAATTAAATAACACGCTGGGAAAGTGAGGTGATAACACAGCTGTGCATTTCACTGCTGACAGGCTCTGCGTGCCCTCGGGACACCAGCACCTCTCACACTCTCCCATCCCAGTGGGACGGATTCTTTTTCTCTCATACTGAGTTATCTTGACTCCTACAGACACTATTTCCAGTGAGATTCCTCCCAGTCTGCAGGAGCTAGGGCACAGTTTGGAGCAACTAAAAATGAGACCAGGCCTCTTTAGTAAATCCAAATATCTTCGTTTTCATTCCTGTCCCCAACACCAGGTTGCGACAGCTTCATTCCCTCTCCTTGTCCTCTCCTTGCACTCCAACCCTTTGCAGCAGATGACACTGTGTTACCTGGGATGAATTTACTTATGTCTCTGATGCCTGATTGTTTTTGTCCTTTTTATACCCTTTTATACATTTTATACCTTTTATANGGTACACCCTGGGGCTCCAACGGAGGTGTACACCAAGATCTTATTAAACCAAGGTAATGCCCTTTTCCTATACTGCTGTGTCTGCTTCTTATTTTTACCAGCAATTAAGGCATCACTCAAACTACCCTTGCAAGGGATTTTGGAGGGAGCTCTAGCAAGCCATACTCATGTTGTCCCAAAGTGAATAAATAGTCTCCTCCTCCTTGAGATGGTGTTTTGGAATTAGAGCAAGATGTTCTTGATCAGTTGTGCAGCCCTAACTCAGCTGGCATTCTGGGTCATTCATCTGTGCCCAAGTTCCTGGGAATAAAGGGATAAAAATCCTTTTAAACCTACCCCATTCATCACCCTGAAACAACATAGCCAGGGAAGATATTGTTTGGAACTTGGCCTAAATTAGCAGTTTTCTGGGAGCTGAGAATAACTCAGTGTTAAGGTAAAATGTAAAAAGCTTTTTCTCCTGATGTCCTTCTTAGGGATGTTGGGATTCCTTTTCCTTCTGAGTTAGGTGGCCGTTCCTCATTGCTCTGCACCTTGCAGGAGGCAGATTTTGAGTCTTCTCCATCTTCTACTCCAAATATTCAGTTCTCACCCCATCCCTTACCAGCTGAGGGACTTACAGACACCTGGAGCACAGACAGGCATGGAAGAACGATTTGCATTTTTCCTCTAACTAATTCACCTGATTCACTCACCCAAACCAGGAGAGCAAGGGAGTATCTCCAAACACATTGTGTCTGACAGTTTGCTGAGAAAAAACTTGCCAGATAAGGGTAAGAAAAAAAGAGTTTAATTCCTTGTGCACAAGATTACAAAACAAGAAAGGCAACCTGAGGCACTGGGACAGCAGGCCCAGGTTTTCTGACAGCCATGGCTTGGCTGAATGAGCCCAGACAGGTAAATCGCAAGGGGGTAAAAAGTAAGTAGTAGGGTGATCTCAGTCAGGAGCTCCCAAGGGTGTCAAGAAAAGTAGAAGGAACAGACTGAAAGTTTCTCCTCTTCCAAGATTTATTTTTGCATTTATAGAAATCCTGGCTGCTGTGTAAAAACTGAAACCCAGAAGGGAAGAAAGAACCATATTTCCTACTAAGAAGTGTCAATCATTGGGTTATTCCCAGCAGCATAAATTAGCTGCTGTGGAGTTCTGCCATGGCATGCCAGATTGCTTCCAGGACAGAAGAGGCTCACACAAACCTAATCCATGTGTGTATATACATATATATGAATATGTGAAAACCTGGAATCTGCAGTGCAGGTCTGGGGTACAGACATCTCCCCTGTGATGCTCCTGAGGGGTGGATGAACACTATTAAGCATCAGTTAAACATTTTTGTTACTGTAAAATCTTTAAGATCTGGAGAGATGAAGGCTGTGATCCACCACCATGTGCCAAGAAATGGATTTCTACCAAAACTAGCACTGAGTAGAGCCTTATGATCACAGAGGGAAATATTCTGGAGTGTGAAAATGCTAACCTTATTCTTTAATTTGGGGACAAAAAGTATATCCGTAAATACCAGCTTGTAACTCTAACCAGAGTCTGCTTTCCTTGTTAGTTTTCAGACTCCTTACAATAATTAGTGGAACCCCATATAGTCATGGAGCACAGAATGAAAGTCACTAAATTTAACAAAAGATATCACTGGGTTAAACTGTTTTGGGTTAGAGATAATAACTTCTGAGAAAATGAGGTCAGACTCTGAAATCCAATAACCCTCCTAGACCCAGGGATATGGGAACATGTCAGTGGAGTGGGAGCCCCTTGTTCTGCTCTGCTTGAGAGATGCACCTGCACTGTATCCCCCAGCTGGATCTCTGCGTGGAGAGGGAGCATAGAGGATCCAGGGATCTTTGTGGGGAGAGATTAGTGTGGAGGATCCCAGGATCTCGGCGTGGAGTGGTATCCCGGAGGATCCCAGGATCTCTGCATGGAGTGATATCCTGGAGGATCCCAGGATTTCTGTGTGGAGTGGTATCCTGGAGGATCCCAGGATCTCTGTGTGGAGGGATAGTGTAGAATATCCCAGGATCTCAGCATGAAGGGATAGTGTAGAGGATCCCAGGATCTCTGCATGGAGGGGGAGTGTGGAGGATCCCAGAATCTCTGCATGGAGTGGTATCATGGAGGATTCCAGGATCTCCGTGTGAAAGGATAGTGTAGAAGATCCCAGGATCTCTGCATGGAGTGGTATCCTGGAGGACCCCAGAACCTCTGCATGGAGGGGGAGTGTGGAGGATCCCAGAATCTCTGCATGGAGGGGGAGTTGGAGGATCCCAGAATCTCTGCATGGAGGGGGAGTGTGGAGGATCCCAGAATCTCTGCATGGAGGGGGAGTGTAGAAGCCCCAGGATCTCAGCATGGAGTGGTATCCTGGTGGATCCCAGGATCTCTGCGTGGAGGCGTAGCCCATCTCCAGTTTAATTACAGTGATGTATCTGCCCAGACACTGCCAGAAAGGGATGACTGGCCCCTTTGTGTATGCATTTTCCACATGCTTCTCCTACTTGTTGGGTGTGTCTGGCCTGTAAATCCCATGTGGCCTGAGTGAAATTACAGCGTAAGTATTGCAGCAGAAGCACGGCAATACCCACTGGCATGTTTTAGAGAGGGACAGACTTCTAGGTACAGGAAAGAAGTGCAGGAAACAAAGAAATGTCTAAAGTCAGGAAGTGTAAACTGGAAGCAAGTTGGAAATAGCTGACTTATATCAGGAAAGAGTAATGAAATACCCCCACACAAGAGGTTAAGGGAGAAAATAATGAAAAATATCCAGGTGGAACTGCCAGTCCCAGGTTATTTCAAACTCTCTCCAACCGGAGATGATCACAGCACATCGAAGCAAGGTCAGATCTATAGAATACAGATTGTCTCCAAACTGGGACATGTGAAGAAAAAACCAACTTTGGCAGGACAGGGAAGCAGCGCAATGGGAGAAGTGAGCTTTAGAAACTGAGCTCTTTGGCACTTTTCATCTGAAAATGAAAGGTTATTCTCCATTTTCCATATCTGCAAATTTTCCTTGGGTTTTAAAGTCATTCTGTGGATGAAAGTTTTTAGCTCTTCTTCACGAAGAAGAAGTTACTTTAATGGTAACATGCAAAGGAGAACTGCGTTCCAGTGATACCTGTTTGGCTGCATCTGCAATAATTACGAGATAATACATAGTTTTGCCAGTGTAGTGAATGAAAACATTTTACCCAATACGCTGGTAAGAGAATATATCAGATTGCGTGGATGGAAATATTTATGCCTGCTCAGCTGCCTGATCACAACAAAGATTTAATGCAAGGTTTGTTTTTAAAGGCTTTCCTGAAAACACGGAAACCTTAACAGGACCACTGGAGGGCAGCAATGTCAAAGTGAATCATCCAACAGTGCACTTTTGGAAATTACTTCATGAAATCCCCTCAAAAAATCTTAGCAAAAAAATATAAATAATTAGAAATAATTTTCTGCTGCCAAGATTGCAAGTATGCAAAACAGTGCAATTCCTCCAGAGCAAAAGGCAGCACTGCAGTGTCAGTTCCCTTGCTTTCCCACATCTAAAGAATGCCACCTGAAGCCTGAAGGACTTGTCTTGTCAGAAAATGCTAAAAATATCAAAAAATATGTAGAGTCTTGATGTATTCTGAACCCCAAGATTTATGGTTTTTTTTAAAAAAATAATATCAAAGTGAAGGCTGTTTTGTATATCTTTTTATATATAAAAATATATATTTTTAATTATATTTACATTTGAGATATGTATAAGTACATATTTCTAAATTAATTCATACTGTTGTATTAACACAAGGAGGAAAACCTTTGATTTTTATTTTTAAGAGCATCGTAAATGTCATGATTTCAAAGAAACCTTTCAAACACCAAGTGAGTGGAATCGGTATAATGACTGCACCCTGTCTTAAAGAAGTCCACTGACATTAGTGAAGATTTTGGGGTCACTATCAAGATAAATGTATGAACTTTTCTGTGAGCATTGAAAGAATGCTATTATTAGTCCAGTGTTTACATATTTTAGGAATACATGTTCTCAATAATTAAAGATTCCAGTTAGACACAGTAGTCCATTGTCTATAAATACAGAAATAATAAGAAATGTGCTGGCTGACTTACAGACCTAGGACATAACATCTGTCTATACTTTTGATAAAAGAGGAGTGAGGTAAATAAAACTGGTATGGAGCTTTGATATTTTTGTAAAAAATGTGAGACACAGTTCCACTCTGCAATTTTGTTATGTATAACCTCTTACTCAGTAATTGAGCTCCCTGTTTGCATTCAAATCACATGCAGCTATTTTCTATGCAAAAGTGTTCTGTTACTGTCAGTCTTAGAACAAGGGGAAAGAAGGAGCTGGGCTTGTCCCATCAGCATCATTTGGTACCTGGATGCCTGAACAAATCACTCCAGGACTCTGATTTGGATTACAAAGGGAAGGACCTTCTCTGAATATGTTGCTACCAAAAGAAAGAATAGGTTTGGACAACAGCTGAACTTTGAAAAGTCCCCACAGGATAACAAGGAATGTGTGGGGACCACCTGGGGAGTGTGGCCATAATAAATACAGAAAAGCAAGATGATGTCCTGACAAGACATGGAGGCTACTTTAAAAAGTGGAATAATCTGGATTTTAGCAGAATTTTTGATTCCTCTATCGTCTGTGACAGGCATTTGGGCATATTTTATTTCAGAATAGCTTGTGCCTGGTCCTGTAGACTGAGAGCCAATTAGCTGATGGAGCAGATCAGGTGATCCTGCAGAGTTCAGTTTCAGATTCATTTCCTCTAAGAAAAATCCCCGTGTGCTCCACACTGCACACAAGTGAGTCTGTTCAGGTCCACACACACAATCCAAACCAAAAACCCACCATAAAATTCAACTGTATAAATTACAGAGGGGAAATATAAAGTAAAATGCCTGGTAGAAGTCATCCATGGCAGTTAGAGAAAGTGTGTACATTTACACATATAAATATTTACACCTGTATATTTATACCTATAAATGTAGGATAGAGTTGCTGTTGGTTTTTTGGGGTTTTTTTCCCATTCCCTAGATGTATGAGTCTCTCTTCAGCTTTTGGAACTTAAATATCCTTTAATGGTGATAAAGAGGATGATAGATATACAAATTGTTCTTAATGTTCATCATATGTATATGAAAATGTGTGCGTGTGTGTATAAATATACGAATTCAATGGTTTTACAATAGGAACTGTGGAATTTATTTTTTAAGTTTATCTGAGTAAATGACGATGGCATAAAAATGGAAATCTAAGGAAAAGTATCCCGTTGTCATATGGGAAACAATTGTGCATTGCTCTGGAACAGTGGTTTGAGCCCCTCCTTCTGATCGTGCCATTGGCTTCTGGGCAGATGGATCTCACCTTCACTTCCAGATTTTATAGACTGTCGTTTGAAAAACAAAACCCAGCTTCTAAGTGAGATTATGTGCTTGGCAAGTTACTAAAAGACAGTAAAGATGAAAGTACAGAAAGTTTTTTCCACAGTCAGTTTTCATGTGCTTTTATATACTGTTTTAAACAAAAACATCTGCTTTACCGTCACCATTTGAAAGGCTGGGAAAGAATTCTTTCTTAAAATGCTGGATTTTACTAATGTTCCAGTTAGCAAACAGATGTTAAAATCAATTGTAACAGCACATGATGAGAAAAGTTGGACTTCTAACATGGAAACGTGTTAAAACGTGGATGCAGTGAATTTTAAAGGCGAGAACCTACACGCCTGCACAGAAACAAAGCTGTTTGAGAGCAAAGTCTGATGAGGAGCAGCTGAGGGAGCTGGGAAAGGGGCTCAGCCTGGAGAAAAGGAGGCTCAAGGGGACATTCTCGCTCTGCACAACTCCCTGGCAGGAGGGTGCAGCCAGGTGGGGGTCGGGCTCTGCTCCAAAGGAACAAAGGCAGGACCAGAGGAAATGATCTTGAGTTGCACCAGGGAAGCTTTAGGTTGGATATTAGGGAAAATTTCTTTGCTGAAAGGGTTATCAAGCATTGGAATAGGCTGCCCAGGGCAGTGGTGGAGTCACCACCCCGTGGAAGCCTTCAAAAAGTGTGTGCATGTGGCACTTGGTGACAGGGTTTAGTGGTGAACTTGGCAGTGCTGGGATAATGGTAGGACTTGATGACCTGAGAGATCTTTTCCAGCCTTAGTGATTCTGTGATTCTATGAAAGCTGTGAACGTTGTCTGTTGGAAAGCACAGGTACCTGGTCTTATCCTTGTCAGACATCTGTGATTTCTCTGCCTTAACATTTGGAACAGGATATTGCAGATTTGCCAAGCTTTCCCTTGGGCAGGCTTTCCTTTTTCACAGGGAAACTAAAACCTCAGCAGTGCCTCCAGCTTTAATTTGGTGTTTTATTCCAAATGCAGCCTTTGGTGAGCTGAGGACTTAAAGCTCCTGACACCCTGTAATCTCAAGCCCATGTGCCACATGCCTGAAAAAAACCAAGTTGAATTTCAACCACCCCCTTGGTTGCCGTGGGGTTTACACCCACAGCCTTTGGCTTATCTGCTGGTGCAAGAACACCTGTTGGTGAATTCTAATTATTTTTGCCACGGTTATTTTCCATTTGGGGTGTAACATTGCCCAACCCATTCAAAACTCTATAGCAACAAAAGACCCTGACAGCGATGGAGAAGCCCAGGGGCCACAGTCTGGTTCCTTCACTCTCAGCAAGAAGAGTGGAGGAGGGGGAGGAAAAAGAAAGAAATAATAAAAACGCAGCAGGACAAGGAGAAAATCTACACCGGGATGGTTTCTATGGAAAATATCACTGGTTTCAGCGGAGCCTGTTGTTAGCAACCAGTGTACACAGCCAGGGTGCCGCAGGCAGAGCAGGGAGATGGATGGGTTGGGGCTGAGGACGAATATTCCCATCTCCCAGCCCGATTCCAGGGGCAGGGATGAGCCCCAACCTCCTGGTCCAGCGTGTGGGGAATCAGGAGAGGGTTTAGCCTCTTCCCTCAGCTCCAAACCACGACCTGCACAGCAGCGGAGGGGCCAGGACCCGGCCATATCCCCTCACAATCTCCCCAAAGTCCAAACCCCGTTCGCAGGTTTCAAGTCAACGTTTTATTTCCTTTCTTATTAATTCACGAGGCTTCTCGTTCTTAAAAGATCACAAATACATGGCAGGGAAGAGACGGGGTACTATCTCCTCAGAGACTCGGGGCGCCGCCCTCAGCCCCCCGGGGCAACGGCGGCGCTGTGAGGGGCGATGGCGGTGGGAAAGGAGAAGGGAAGGGGAAGGGAATGGGGAAGAGGAAAGGAATGGGGAAGGGGAGCACCGGCATTGCCCCGCCAGGCCGTGCCCTGACCGCCCGCTCGGTCACTCGGCAACGGCGGCGCCGGGAGCCTGAGGAGGGGCCGGGCCGGCCATGGCTGAGGGGAGCCCCGGTGTCGGCACAGGGGAGCCCAGCGCCGGGCTGGACATGGCTGAGGGGAGCCCCAATGTCGGCACAGCGGAGCCCAGCGCCGGGCTGGACATGGCTGAGGGGAGCCCAAACCCAGAGGAGCCGAGCGCCAGGCTGGACATGGCTGAGGGGAGCCCCAGCCCCAATCCGCAGGTAATGCCGCGGGGCTGGGCAGCACGGGCACAAATAGCATAGCCCCAAATAGCATCGCAGCCCTGCAAACAGCCTCGCACACACACAGACCTTCACTCACCCTTGGGACACACAGACACACACATTCACAGACCTCCCTGCACACAGAGACCCCCCTGCAATCAGCCTCACACACAGAGATCCCCGCTGCAAACAGCCTCACACACACACACACACCTGTACACACAGACCCACCAGCACTCACAGACCACCCCAAAATCAGCTTCACGCACAGACCTCCCTCATGAACAGCCTCACAAACACACACCCACACACCCACAGCCTCACACAGACGCTGCTGCAAACAGCCTCTCACATCCCTGTACATACAGACCCCCATAGAAACAGCCTCTCACACACCCAGGCATCCCTGCACACACCCTGGGGCACAAACACAAGGGCTGACACACACACACACACACACATCCCTGTACAGGGCTCGTGTCTCTCTCACACACACTCTCCCCACTCACACAGCCCTGCACAGCCCCATCCCTGCACTAATCGTGACACACACACCGTGTGCACACAGAGAACCGTGTCCATCACCATCACCTACACGTCCAGCCAGCCAGCAGGGACACACTGTCCCACAGCACACCCTCACAGACATCCACACCTCAGTGGTCTACTCACATCCCCTCTTCAGGTGCCTTTTCCCCTTTGCTAATTCCAGCTGTTTGCATGCATCCAGTGATCTCATCCTATCCTATCTCAGGCTTTAAGCACTAAACATTCTCATTTTCTTTCCCCAGGACATCTCTCATGTTCTGGCTAGCGCCTTTAAGGATCTGTACTCTGGAGATGTTTTTGAGGTGGACATGGCAACAAATTGGATTGAGTCCCAAGGAGAAGACAGTGTTTATCAAGAGAGTTATACAAATGAGCTAGAGAAGGTACAAGTCCAAACTAAGTCAGAGTTTGGAGCTCTTTAGTTGCTACTTAGATCTGTAAAATAAAATTAAAAGGCAGGTGTTGATGCTACAATTGACATTTTAATGGAAATTTACTTGAACACAGTTTCCCACAGAACCTTTCATGTGAGTTAATATTGACATGATCCTTCGTGATGTTGTTATCACTAGCTGGCTTTTCAGACACAGAGTACAACCAGTAAAAGCAGTAGCTCATTAAATGCCTGTTGTACTGGCTGAAAACTTTTCCCTGTACCTGCTGATCAGTGTCACAGGTTTCTTACCTTGTCATCACTTCAGTGGCTCTTGTCACTGTATAAAAGTAGAGGCTGATGCTGGATGATTTGAGCCACAGGTATTTTTTTCTGGTTTGTGTCATCATGGAACGACAGTGTTTTAGCAGGCTGGTTGATGCTTGTAAAATAGTGATGTTTTACCAACTATCTCTGTTTACTTCTCAAAGACAAATAGAGAACATTTACCTGTAACAACTCAAATTTCTCTGTATTCACCCATGCCCGTGGCAGCTCCTTGCTGAGTATAAGAGCCGACTGACAGAAGCTGACAAAGCAGAAGAGGAGATCATTCAGGCCCAGGCCCGAGCAAAAGCTGAAGATGAAAGGGTTCTAAACCTGATGAAGGCTGACGCAGGGGAAGATTTCCACAAATTGGGGCTGCCACCAGGTGAGGATTCTGGAATGTTGCCCCCTCCAGGACATGCTTATGGTACCTGGAGACCAGTTTGGGGTTGGCTTTACATCAGCAGAGCAACTTGGAAGGATCTTGTGCTGAGGTTCAAGTAGAGTAACACTTGTTTAGCACTGAGAAATGAAACAACCAGGTCATGTTCAAGGTATTAAATTTGCAATTGAGGGGTTACCACCTAACTATTACAAGCATACATGCCTTAATATATAGGAGCAACAAACAGAGATTTAAATGTTTCTCCAAAGGTACTTAGCTGGGTTTGAACTGAATTTAGAATTATGGACATGCGTGTCCAAGTCTTGGGATTAAAATACCAGATTATATCTCTATTAAAAATATTACATGACAGGGATGAGTTATAGAAACAACATTGCTTTGGATTGATCAAGATAGTGTGTTCTAAGGGGCTAATATTTTGCTTTTTTTGATTGTCTTTTGTTTGTTGGCTTTACTGTTGCAGTGGCATCCTCTTTTCAGTGGATTGTGGATAATGAACTTCTCAGAAAAAATAATTTAATCTGTCCTGAGGATTACATCACTGAGAAATTACCTCTTGCCAAAGCACCAAAAGGTAACTTTTAAAGCAGAAAGTAATTTAGACTTTTTAGAACACTCTATAATTGTAGTATTGGAGGATGTAGCAGATCTGAGTATATTTTTATCGTTTTCTGCCAAAGCAGAAGGAACTCTGGTATTTTAAGCATAAGATTCCACTAAGGGCACATTCTCAAAGCATAATTGATAAATTCAAATTTTTTGAGTTTAAATGTGCTTAAAGATGACATGTAATGGTTGTTGCACATTTGTTTACAGTTCTTTCCATCTCACACAAAAACTGTATTAGTGTTCTGTCTCCATCCAATTCCATGAGCACAAAAGCTGCAACTACATCTTGTGTACAGAGAAGGGAAGCAGTTGCATTAAAGTAAAAACTATTGTCAGTGAAATAAAATTGTAGTCTTTATTTAGGATTTAAAATTTTCCAGTTCTGGAAATATATCAGGTTTTTTTGCACATGAAGATCAGTAAGAAAAATATTTCAGACAATGTCAAAACTTCTTTACTTCTTTTATTTATGTGTGAGCCAAGATGAAAGATTTCAGGATCACTGAAATTAAATTTTTTCAGTCAAGCCAAAACTAACATTTCAGAGTAATCAAATTAGTCACAATTTTCAAGATTTGTGTTTTGGTTTTCTCCATTGTAATTCCAAACAATGTGAAAAATCTCACATCTTAAAGTTGGTGGCAGTTTTGCTGTCTAACCACAGGAACTTGGGACTAGATGGTGCATCCTGGTTTTGTCAATTTTCTGACTGTCAGAACTCCATCATACAGATCTTTTGTAAACTGAATAGGCCATTCTAAGACCAACTGCCTTGTAAGGTTAACATCTTTCTGGGAGTAACGTAACTGTATACAGCCTGTTTAATTACTGCTTCAAAAAGCTTTCTTATTAAAGCACTAAGCTTTGTTTGTACAAAATAAGTTATAAAAGTACATTAAATTCTAGAGCATTTTTGCCAGCAACAAGCCTTAAAATAAACTGATATGCTTAGTCTAAATACTTGTCATTCATGTTTTCCTCTTACAGAATTAATTTTTTTCTTTGAATGGCAGGAGAATCAGAGCCTGGATACCTGAAAGGGACACGCAAACAACGCGCTTTTTCACTGGACCAGAGCATCTACCTACCTGGCAGTGTGACAAGTGTGTCTTCAACTCTGCCCTCTACTCCAGGCTCCAGCTACCGGGCTAAAACCATGAGTAAGGTACATTTTACAAGTTAGTTTTAGTCTGTCCTGTTGCTGCTCCTGCAATAGAGGGTGAATATCAACCCATTGTTGATTTTGCTCCAGTACTTAATTTATTTACTCTGTTAAAAAGGGAGAAACCCTGTATTTTATATATGAATTTTCAGTGCTGTGTAGCTTTAATCAGACATGTGCAGCTCCCTTTTTCATCATCCTCAAAATCACCATGTTTAATGTTGAACCACACACTCTTGTTTTTCAAAGACAACTAAAGCCTCACAGAAACGAGCCGGGAAAGAGAGTAAGTCCTGGAAAGCAGAGGAAATAAGTGAGTACCTGGCCAGACTTGAGAAAAGACAGAATTACCTGAAGAACCCACGCTTTTTCCCACCAAATACTCTGCATGGAGGCAAATCTCTTGTAATTTCTCAAGAAAAAGTGGAACAAATCATGGCCAGAAGAAAAGCAGAAGATACCAAAGGGTATGCAGTGTGTACAGTTTCTGGGTTCTGGGCTGGAGCACACAGAGCTCCACTATAGAATATTTACCTGGAGATATTTGACCTAAATTTCTTCTATGGTCTCTTAATAACAAAGTATGTTTCTATGATACTTTGTTTTTGCCAAAGGAGACATTTTGCAATTTCTTATTTTATCAGTGTTTAGAGAATCAGGCAGTAAGATAATGTCTCCTTGTTTTTATCTTTCAGTGATACCTCATTTGTTCCTGCGTTTCTTGCCAATCCACCTTCTGTCCTGTTTTTGTATGATAAAGCTGGTCAGGTTTATGAGGTGAGAAGGTTCTTTGTAGAGAGTTAATTCTGCCTCCCTGAGGAATTATGTCCTGTCATGATCTCCATATTTCACCCAATCTTTAGCCTTTCTGAATTTTAATAGAAGTCTGAGTTTCTTCTGTATATTGAATTTATGACCCTTTAACTTCCTTGAAGATACTCCTTCATACCTGCCACTGACTCACAAACCACTGAAGACTAAACAGGTCCTTTCTCCGTCACTGCTTTGTTTTGGTGGTATCTAATTCAGCCTCTCTTGAATAAACTGGAATTTTGGGGTTGGTTGTGGTGATGGAGTAGTTACTCCTAGCAGTATTAGTGGTACCAGGGAATTGCAGATACTTTAATGAGTGATGATAAATACAATGGAGCATTTTATTTTCTTTTTAAATGAAGATGACTATAGAGCTACAGAACATCACTTCGACAGGTCAACATGTAAGACTTATTCCCCCTTCTACTTCAGTATTTTTCATTTGGCCAGGTAAGGGTTCTTTTTCTGCCTTTAAAATGTTAACACATAAAAAAATCTAATTTACCTGCTCTAACAAAGATTTTTCAGAGATTTCTGTTTGGTTCTGTTATCTATAGTGCTCAGTTCTTTATAAATTGAAGACTGACTTAGGACCATTCACATGCAACTCATAAGCAGATTGAAATGATCTAATGAGGAATTAAAGAAGAATAAATTGAAGTGTTTGATGCTAGATTGAAATGTATCCATGGAATACCTAGATTGAGTCTTACCCCAAAATTCATCTAGGAACAGATGTAGTTTCTACTGCAAAAATTAGGAGGAGAGGGCAAGAAATAGCACACTTCAGTTGCAGTAAGGAAGGATAGGTTAGAGGAAGGTTAAGAAAATTATCTTTAGGGTAGCCAGGCACTGAGATAGATTGCCTAAGGAGACTGTGATATCCCAGGAATTGAAAGGAATATTTAGAAGAAGTTGGATGCCTCCATGTAAGCCCTTTTGTCTCGTGGTAAAGCAGAACTGGGGAACCTCTCTAGGTTTCTCCTCACTGTTTTCTGTGTTTATGAGGAACACATTTCAGACAAAGCAATCTTTGAGTTCCCTGCAACGTGTGCACATTGCCAGATTGCACTGCCAGGCCTCTTGTGCTCATCCCTTTTTATCAGCTTGATTTAGGCAATAAATGGGGGGAGTTTACAGGCACCTTTCCAGAGGAAGATGTGATCATAAATGTTACTGCCAATTTTGGGAGGTTTTAATTTTTAAAAAATTTTCTGCCTTTTTATTATTATTATTATCATTTTTTCCCCCAAGGAAACTATCCAGGAAAGGGAGGAATGATTGCTCCTGGGATGGCATGCCAGTATACAGTCCAGTTTATTCCTGAATATCTGGAAGATTATGAAGATCATATATTAGTGGAGACTCACGTATCAGAGCCTTTTCTCATCCCAATCCAAGCTAAAGTATCACTTCCAGTATTAACATGTCAGTAATGTCCAGATCACTTCCAGTATTAACACGTCAGTAGTGTCCAAATATTAAATTTCTCTAAAGTTAGGCAGACTTAGTTTTTTTTTAATTTGACTGTCTTCAATTTTGTGTCACAAAACAAATGTGGACAAAATTGGCAGTGCAGTTTCTACATTTTGATATCTATCTCATTTTCCCTTATCATAGATTTATTAGTTATTAAAATGTAATTCTGTTGGATTTTTCCTCAATTATTTGTTCTTGCCATATTAAACTCTTTTTTTCACTGTATTAGAGGAATGAGTAGGAGCCACACTTCTGTGTTTGTGTTTTGTTGATTCCTGAACTCCCAACTGTAATTACTAATTCTAAATATTATGGAATTATGATTTAATTATAACAATTTCATGCTATTCATTAATATTCATGGATGCGACATTAATTAATTATAGATATGACATACCTGCACCTCTCAGATATCTAACCTCAACTATAACAAACAGCATTACTTTTGCAAAAATTTGCTTTAATTTTTTGTAAATTCACCTTTCCTGTTAGACTGAGCTTTTTAAAAAAAATATCATCTTACTTTTTATCATTCAATAATCTTTGAGGAGGAAGCATCATTAAAATGTAAGATAAATGTAGAAATATACGTCTCACACTGTCCAACTTCCAAATGGAAAGAATTTGAGGGGGTTTAGGATTGCAAAACCTGGCACATTCCCTTGAAGTAATGTCTGTAAAGAGTTATTTAATCAGCAGCCTTCGCTGTCTCTGGAGTCTGATTTTCTGTGTTGCTCGTTGCAGTGCCTGACATCATAGACTGTGGTTCCTGCCTTGTTGGAGGAATAAAAACAACAGCAACTTTGTGCAGGAATGAGGGAGTTAGGACTGGGAAGTTCTCTATAGTGCCAGAGAAAGCCTGGCCAGCTCCTCATTCCGGGGTGAGTGATTAGAAGGACAATGCAGGACACAGCATGGTGTGTAAAATACATGTACACAGCCCTGGCCTTTTGAGCCAGTCATGGTGTATTGGCACAGAAGTCATTAGGCTTTGTCAGAGACATCTCCACTGTGCCATTCCTTCAGGAATTCACATTTATCCCCAAGACCAATCTCCCTGGATGTTTGTACCTTCTTCTTGTGCTCTGGCTTGTCTTTGGAAGAGCTTTTCTTGCTCAGGGGAAGAGGTGAACTGAGGCATAGATGAGGGAAAGGAAAACTGGCTCAAGCTTTAACCTTGCCCTTAAAGCAAATAGGAATGCAATCAGTTCTAGCATTGATTGAGGTAATTTCCTCTCCCTCCTCACCAAAAACATCCCTTACTGGCCTTGCTGCTCCTGTAGACACAGCAATCCACTCCAGCCCTGCTCTGTCCTTAGCTCCCCACCACAAACCAGGGCCTAAGCGTGATGGACAAAGGAGATAAAATGGGAATGGCATTTTTGGTGCTGGAGAAAAAGCAGAAGGGCCAGGTTGTCCTTTCTGGGACTTCACAGTTCCAGCTCAAAGTGAGTTTGAAGCATGGAGAAACAGACAGAGCCCCTGTGCTCAGGCAGAGCTGCTCTCTGTGGACATGAATATTCGGGCTTCTGACACAGTCATTTGTCTTCACAGACTGCACTTTCCCTCCTGCTTTCACCAAGGTCATTATAAATCAGGGAGCATTTTTTTCTAATTAAGCCATATATATGGGCCGCATTCTTTTGGGATGTGTGAAAAAAAGTATGCTAAGAGGTAAAAGAGTGATGTTTTAGTATACTGCCTGTTTCAGGTAACCCTGTGTTTTAAACAACAACCTGATCAATTTAATTTATTAATTTTTTTCTTTCTTTTTTTTTTTCCTTAATACTTTAGGTGGCTGCCACTGCTGATTTTGTGATGCAGGATCCTTTTGGGATGCAGCCTGCTGCTTTGGAGCTAGCTCCAGGGCAGGATGCAACTGTAGAGGTTAGTGCCAAGTGCTATAGGAATTTTTTTTTACTTCACCAAATAAATTAACAAGCAAGATCATTTTGGAAGATCTGGCTGGGCACTGTAAGTTTGGGTTTGTGTGAGCAAAAAATTACTCTGGCTGTTTCTTGCAAGTGTAAGTTTTAATTACTAATCACTGAAACTGTCCTTCAGTGAATATTTACAAATTGAAGTGTTTTATTTAATCAGTTACAGACCTTGCTATTTCCCTTGTCTCTTTCAGGTGGTGTTTTTCCCTTCTTTGCCAGAAGCCTCACAGCAAACATTCATCATTTTGTGTGATAATTTTCCAGTCAGTTACGTTACAGTCACAGGTTTGTTTCTAGCACCCTTGTAACTCTGTAGATATTCAGATAAAGTCAGTGGTGGTTGATGGCCTGAAGTGATGGTAACATTTTATGTCACCGGATTAAGCAAATACTGTGTCCCATGATGGCTTTTGGGGGTTTTTTTTGATTGTTATTACTGCTCCTTCCCAGTTCATGGAATACATTGGATTCAGAAAACACTGAGCTCTTGACCTTTGGTAGCCAAAAATCCAAAAGTAAAATGTCACCAAGTCGCAGAAAAGAAAACCAGTTGCCAGGTGCAACTCATCTCTTTTACTTTTCTGTAATAAGATAACTTGACAAACTGTGAACCATCGGGTGTAGCAGGGCAGAAATGAACCACATTTGGGGCACATCTTAGATGAGGGTGTTCAGGAGAGGTAGGCAGGCTTTGGATTAGTTAATGAAACCCGTTCAAATTCTTGTAAATGTTGGTGCTCGTACTGCAGTGTGAGTGCTATAACATGAGGCTTGACTTCAGTCTATTGAATCACTTTATCACAGGTATTTACTTCAGATTTTTTTAAATGTTTCATTTGCTGCTTATTTTGATTTTAATATACTGCTGAAAACATCTGGAAGCCACATTGTCAACTGTTGTAAGCACCTTGTTCGCTTCAATGAAATGATGCTGATGTGAGTTGAGGCTGTGGCTCTGAAACCCCTATCTGTGAAATTCATGAACAGAAGGTCTCTGTTAACACATGTTGATAAACGAAGAACATCAGGAAAATATTGTACAATCAACACATTGGAGTTCTGAGACTTGAGGAAACACCAGATATAATCAGTAATGGCCATTACTGACATTTGCTATTGATGATAAGAGCTATGCTAATAGTCAGATGGTAAACAGTAACACCTAATCATTTCTTCCAGGGGTTGGAGAGTTGTTTGCTGTGGAGCTTTTGTTTGTCACAGGTGGAGAAAGCAAAGCTCAGCTGGGGGAAGTCACTGATGTCACAGCACAGCATCTCATACGGTTTGAGCCCCAAAACCCACACACCACCAAGGAGAAGATACTGGTTATAAAGAACTCCACGTAGGTAGCTGCTGTTAGAGTAAAGCTCTGCAGTCTGGGCATGCTGGCAGGGATCTCATTTGTCACACTCTGCTCTCTCAAGCTGGAGAAACCTTCATGGCCTCGATAAACTTTGTGCAGAGTCTTTGCTTCCTTTTGCTCCGTTGTTTGGAAATTAAGGTTCAAGGAATGTTGTATGTAGTTCAAGCATTGTGGCAACCATTAGACAAGTTCAATATCTTTGCTTCAGTAGAGGTAAATCTACAAAAAATTCATGAATATACATGGTTTCAGGAAATACTTACACAGTGATCTAGGTGAGATTTATCTAACTTTAAATGTCTGTTATAGATACTTGTGCAACTGAGCTAAGCACTCTTTTCCTTTCATAGTTCAGGGAATAGATACTTCCAAGAATGCAATTCTGACTGTAGATACATTCCCTAAAAAAGTAATGATACATCCTGGACTCTGCAGGATCTCCACTGATTAAAACAGGAGCCCAATGTAATTAATTCACATGAAAACTCTCACATGGTTCCTACCATTGAATCATAACAGATTTAAATATAAATTCAATTTGAAGTCAACGAGTGTGTCCTTATGGACAATTACACCATATTGAACATATTGGCATCCTGATTTTGCTCAAAATCAGTCAGACTTTAACAGAAATACACTCATGCATGATTGCAGCAGATAGAGGCTGCAGACTGTCAAAGCAGTGAGGAGATCAGTGCTGGTTTTAGTTACATTCATGTAAATTCCTGTTTGCAAGCAGTGAATATCTGGCAGTTTGTTTTGTGGCCTGGAAATCACATGTGCATAATGCCAGAACAGGCTGATGTTTGGGTAAAGAAAGTGTGACTGGTGAACTGGATATTGTAAACTGACAAAGGAAGTGACTCTGCCAATTTCCACATTTTCTTTGTGCTATGATCACCACAGCATTCCCTGCACATCTGGTGTCAGCATTTGTATAAAACAGAGCTGGCCAGTCTGAGATTAAACTCCGCAGAAGCAGGAAGAAGAAACCTTCTTTCTGCTACAGAAAGTGATACAAGAAATTGTAAATGCCCTATTTTGTCAGTGATACTTTCAAATTCCAGTGTCCTTCCTCCCCCTTACTGAGGCAGAATTTTTGAGGTCAGCATGAGCAAGGTTCTCAAACCCATGAAGACATTCCATGGAATACACTTCTGCTGAAGCAACCTAGTTTTAAGCAACCTTTTCTGGATTGCAAAGACTGTGGCAGAGCCATGGCTATAATTTTAGCTGGACCCATTTGTCTGCTGACATGTTAAAGAGCACATCTTGCTCTTGGATTAAATTCAGAATGTGATGTAGGTCATCAGCAGTGATCCAAGGCAGACATGCTGGTGTCAGCAGGAATGGTCCTGTTCATCCCAGATCCTTGAAAGAAAACTTGTAGAGGTTCTAAAAGCTGGATTACATGACAAGTCAAATAAGGCAAGGAAGTGTTAAGATACCTTGCACATTTATAGAATTTACTTTCACACGTTAGCATGTTCTTTGTATGATTTATATACTCTGACTCTCTGCTGCCTGATCAGCTTTGTGGCTTACAACAACTGGTAAGTCAAACCCCTGTAATTTGTAAAGAGAAGAATTTCCTGCATGGAAAAAGGATCTGAACATTTTCTTAATATAGTTTACTCAAAAATATCTGATTTTTTAATCATAGCTTTTTTGTTGTTCGTTGACTTCTTTGCAGCCATGTAGAACTTCCCTTCTTCTGGCAGATAACTAAGCCTAATCTGAAACCATTAATACCGGAAGAAACTGCAGACTTTACAAAGGTCAAATACAATCAAGACACAGAGTCAGCCTTCTCCCTAAATCCTGAGCAGGGGGTTTTGCTTCCCTGTGCAGATCATGAGTTTATTCTCGCTTACACTCCACAGGAGGTATGGCTCATGATTCCTTCCTATCTACAAACTCCAGCTGTGTAGTTTTATGCAAGTCATAAAATCCTTGCTGTGCAACTTTTCTAAATTAAATTTAATTAGCTGGTACTATGCTCTGATAAACAGTGCTCAAAATGTAGAAAGTTACTGACAGAAAACGTGTTTTGACTGCAAAATGTGAGACAGTTTCTGATGTCATGTAATTTTGGGGACTGACTGGACACAGTTAATTTTACACTGAAATTGTGGACACATCCTCATGGCTGCAGCTGTGCTGGCTGGTGAAGGTACCACCCTCAGCCCTCTGTCAGCTCCTGCACCAGCTCCTGACCCTTCCCCCTCTCCTTTGGGGATGTGCCTTGTACCTACTCCAGCCTAAATAAGCTGGTTGACAAACACTGATTATTTAAACTGTTTCCAGCTGTAGTTTTTTGGCCTGAAATGGGTCCTGTGAACAGCTGAGTGGTGAATTAAGGGATAGCAGGAGCCTTTGGCAGAAAAATGCTGCGTGCAGCTGTGGGTAAAGAGGGGTGCAAGGATGTTGGAATGCACTTGTCCCAGGGACTGTTCTCTCAGTTTCTACTCCCCTGTCCCTGTAAAGAAGGAGCATGGTCTCACTGTATTTACAGAAACATGATCCAAAAAAGTCCAGGAGTGGAAATGTCCCATGCTGTGTTGATTGACAGACATAAAAAATACCTCAAATACCTATGGAAGAGAAACTACATGGCTTTTTAAAAAATAACTAGTTAATAGAATATATACTGAATTAAAATATACATTGAAATTAGTATCTGTCTACAAACAAATGAAGCTTTTGCAAAGCCCTTCAGATTTAAGGCCTGCTTCTGTGTTTCTTTTTTCCCCCCTCCACTGGAATACAGAAGGCATTCTCTTCCCATGATCGAAAAGTCATGTTTCTTACTCAAGATCAGACTGATGGTCAATTAAGCTGAATACTCTGGAGCAGTTAGAAGAAACTTCTCAATTAGTACAGCAGTACTGAGCTTAATTTGGGGAGCCTTTGCAGATGTTTGTGTGTAGTATGCAATATACAAGGGAAATAATAACAGGCATTTCAAAAATGAGTATTTTTCTTGGAACCACACACCATGAGATCAGAATCTGGCTTAATGTTTTGCAGTCAAACGTGTTTTCTTTTAGTAACTCTAGACTTTGAATATTGTTTATCAGAGCTTAGTATTCTGATGATGATCATTCATCCTTTACATGTAAACCACTTTTCCATCTTTTTTTGATCCTCAATGTAACTGATTACTTGACAATAAAATCCTTTTCTCCTTCATCTGTGCAGCTGAAGAGTTATCACAGTGTGATTCAGATGGTGCTGAGGGACATCCCAGAATCACCGTGGTAAGCCGAGAAACATTTCCCAGGAAGAGATGTAGCCACAACTTATCTGTGCTATTACATTAAGTTACTGGGATTTTTTCTTCTTTTTGGTGATGATGGATTGACAAGCATAAAGAATATTATCTGTGCAAGTAGTTGTGGTACAAGAGCATCTCTGATATCCTCCCCAATGCCCAGACACATGCCTGGTCTTAGCTTTTCCTCTCTTGGAAAAAGATAATACTGACATTTTGTCTGCTTATTTTCCACAGTTTCCTGTTATTACTCTTTGTCACAGCGATCTGTGACTTAAATACTTGTTCATGGACAGACTGGGACAACTAGAGTACCTTGAAGAATAACGAAGTTTTTAATTATCCCCAGCTGAGCTAATTGCACACGGGCAGTCTGTACTTGAGAAACTTTCGATGGTTATCAGTTTTGATCTGGCAATTAAAAGACAGGATCCAATTCAACACCTTTTAACATATTTAATGATTCTACCATATTTCCTCCCAAAGTTCAGTGGAAGAGGGGATGCTTCAAAACATCCCAGAATGCAGAGTACAGGATGTAATAGCCCTGGAAATAGAAGTTAAAGGATCAACAGAACCATATCATCTTCTTCTGGAACCATATGCCATTATTGTCCCTGGAGAAAACTTCATTGGTGTAAATGTCAAGAAAACATTTAAGGTTTGCCTGCTTTTGACTTCACTGTTGTCATGTGTTTTGTGTCACTAGGTGTCAAAGGTGATATCAGACAGTCAGTGTTATTTTAGTTTTCCTGAAATGTTTTTGAAGGAGGCTGTGACTCCAGGAGGGTCTGCACTGAAATGCTCTACCCGGCCTGCTCAGCCCTGTGCTCCAGGCAGCAGTCTTTGTTCCTTTGTCATCTCCTTTTTCATGATACCACAGAGTTTGACCCTTCTAAATGTTTTCTGGGTCACTAACCTGTTGCTTATCACTTTGTCGCTCCTGTAGTGTAAAAATTTTCCAGCTGGGAGGAATAGCCAATGGGTGATTAAATTAGTGCATAACAGAGGCACTGTTCATGCAAAGAACTACAGGAAGCACAGAAGAGCTACTAAAATCACATCTGCTGCAGCTTACTAGATGTTATTCTTTCCTGCAGGTTCTGGTAATTTCTCTTTGGCCATTTGGGGAGAGAATGCTGCTGCAATTGTCCACTCACACAGCATCCTCTTCACTACACATCAGGATCCCTTTGATCTTAGACTCACTTGGGAAAAACAGGCCTGTTAGCAAGAGCCAGGCAGGAAGACATTTCCCAGTTAATGGTTTTCCCGTTTTTTCTTAGAGATCCTGCTAATCAGCATTTGGTTTTATGCTTTCTCTTCCTAGAACTTCTTTTTTTCAATTTAAGGCAGCCATTTCATACTTTCCAGTAACCCAGTACAGCTATATGTGTGATAGAGGTAATCAAGCCACTTACTGATGATATAACAACATCCTTTGCAGTTTCCAATTGGTTTTTGTAGTCTTAAAAAGATAAGAATTTGAACTGTGCTTAGAGATAATTATGCTTCAGAGAACAAAGTTATTTGCTTTAATTAAGAAACGATGTTTTGATTAGATCTGAAGAGCAGGCCAAACATTTCAAGAGCTTGCATCTCCCTCACAAACAGAGCCTTTGGCAAAAAAGAAAACAAATCCTGCACTCCAAAGAAATATTTGCAGTTTAAATTTAGAATGTTTGTTACATTTTTGAAAAATGTGGGGAGAGTTTAAGTGTGTTAAATATGATAATGTTCTTGGAATTAATGATTAATGGATTTTCTTCAAGTTTGAGGGAACACCTTCACCCATGTGAAAGAGACACTGTTAAATGACGACTTACAAAACCGAGTTTGCAGTGTGTCAGTGCTCTCAGAAAATTGACTTGTTGCTATGAAAGCTTAAAGTGCATTAATTGTCTCATTGACTTCAATTGTTTCAGCTGTGGAACAACAGCAGAACACTGATCAAGTACACATGGGAGAAAATCATGGCCTGTGAGATCATGGAAGTTGAACCTCGTAGTGGTGTCATAGGTAAAGTTTCTGTGACTTGTAAGCATCAATTAAGGAAAGAAATGACAGTAATTGATTATATCAATTCATGACAGATACAGAGCACTATAATGCAAACTGAAAAAAACCTGATCCCCAGCCCACTGGAGCCAGCAGGAGACTTAATTTTATTCCAGAGGCTTCAGTAACAGGCTTGCAGCAGGTGGTTTCTGCACAAAAACGTGAGACAGCAGCCTGATATTTCCTTTTCTAGATGTGAATAAATGCTGTGAATTTGTGCTGGCAATTTCTAGAAGCAAACCTGGCGTCATCAGCTGTAACCTGCAGTGTCACGTTGAGCCATGTCCAGAGCCAGTTGTGCTGCATGTTGAGGCTGCTTTTAAGGTAAGGAACAGTTCAGTCTTGCAGGAGGATGAGCTGTGGGGCCTGGCCATTGTCCACATAAAACCTTTTTGCCTCTCAATGGCTTGAGAAATCTCAAGTGGTTACAAACAGGAGTTATTTTTGCTGTAGTAACTATTGAGTCAATGTTGACACTCCCATGACACTCAGAATTTTTCTGCATTACACAGTGCATTTGCTTTCTGATATTCTCTGTGAAATCAGATGTTAATCCTAGATACATATGCTCCTTAACGAGGCTGTTTTGGCAGAGGTGCCCATTCTGATGTCTGTTTCCTGGTGTCCTAGGGGCCATTTCTTTGTATGGATGTTCCATCGCTCCGGTTTGGTTTGACTAAGCAGGGTGAGACTGTGTCAAGAACCTTGGAGATTAAAAATCTGTGTCAGGTGCCAGCACAGTGGAGGATGCAAGAAAGCCAGGTGTGTCTAGCTGAAAGGAATGAAAAGGTAGGTCCCTGCTACAGCTGGTTGTATTCCCTCCTCGGCTATTTTATTCCTTCTGCTTAGGAGTTGTAATATTTCTTCCAGCTATCAGAAGTTCTAATTTTTGACTTCTTACGAAACTAGTCCTGCACAGTATCATCAGTGTATCGATTCTTTTGAGATTAAATACTTCTTTACAATTTTTCTCTATTTTCATTTGTTATAAATCCCCTGCCAGTCTGATCCAAAGGGACATGGAGTATTTCCTGAATGACAGGGAGTTCAGCTGCTGCTGATACAAATAAGAGGTTAAGGCTTTAGTAGAGCTGAGACTGCCGAACTCATCCCACACACCCACATCAGCATCTTGGACAAGAATCTGAGCCCTCACTCCTCACTGATGCACTTCCTCTTTCCACTCTCCCAACCCTCCTTCCTCACCCTTCTGTCCAAGAATCTTTCCCACCTGTGGCACTTTGCTGCTGCCTGGGAGCAGATGCTGCTGCTGAGGCTGATTGCTTCTCCTTCACCTTCCCTGTCAGTCCCTGCACAGCTGACCCTGCTGTGCCCTTGGCTCTGACTTCCCTTCTCTCAGAAGCAAAGTCCTCTCTCCTTGTGTAGCCAGGTTTTCACAAAGCTGGCACTGTGCTTCCTGACATCAGCCCAGGTGGGACTCGAGGGGCAGAGAGAAAGCACACATCTGAGGCAAAATTAGACACTTGGAAGCCCTGATTACATTGTGTGCCTTCAACATTTTACCCTTGCTTTGCACATGTCAAAAAAATTTCTGTTCCTTTTCTTCTCTTCCAGGTGTCCCCCTTCACCATCCAGCCATTAGCTGGAGAAATACCTCCTTTGGGTCTGTGCAGAGTTTCAGTTCAGTTCATATCAGTGCAGTGCCAGCGTCTCCAGACAGTGCTGGAACTGGAGGTGGAAAATGGAGAAGGAAGGTAAGGAGGAAAAGCAGCATTTGTTTTGTTTTTCCTGAGATTCACATCTGGTTTTCACTTCAGGTAGCTTTCTCTCCTACAACAAAAATATGAACTCAGAGCGGGGTTGTGCAACCTATCAATGAACTATCAAATTTCTAATATTGCTAAATAAACATAAGCATCATTCTTCCCAGCATGCTGTTTTATGACTAGCACGTTTCATTAACAATAACAATAGACCATCTGTGTGTTTATTTCCAGTCATCTTCCTGTTTTTGTTGAAGTTCAGACCCCCCAAGCATGCCTGATATCTAGTCATCTAGCATTCACTGAGATTTATACTGGAGTTCCTGCCAAAGCAACCAGTAAACTTTTTAACCAGACACTGCTGCCAGCAAAATACTTATGGGGAAAGGTAAATGCTTTTCTAAGGGGTGAAGCATACAGCAGGGATGGAAATTGCAATTTCTGTAGAAATACAAATAATGACTATTCTTGAAAGCTTTTCTGATGTATATTTTGAGTATTGCTGTTTACTGGCTTGGGAGCAGAATTTCAGCTTTAGAGCAACCTTTATGAAAAGATTAACTACCAGTTGATGTCAATATGTTCTTACTGTCTATGCATCCCTGGGAGAAGGGGTGAGCAGATGTGAGGGGTCATAGGATGTAAATCTACCAGAGTATTAAACAAAGTACTGTGGCAGTTTAGGGTTTCCACATAATTTAGTAAAACACAGAAACAATGGTGCTTTTGAATTGTATCTGAATTCTGCTTAAATTTCACATTCTGACTGGGATTCAGTTTGCAGAGTAGGAGCCCTAAATTTAGTGTCAGTATTGAAGCTGTGGTCTGAACTCTCTTTTCAGTCAATGGAAATTTGTCAGTGCCTTGGTCATTCAGATCTGCTCTGACATCCAGGGTTCAGCTCAGTTGCCTACATAAAAGCACTCGGTGCCATCCAAGATGTTCCTCAGGGGCCCAAGGGATCCTAACAGAGCATGCAGATGGTATAGGACCTACAGGAAAACACTTTGGAGCATCTGGAGCCTAGGAGGAATATGTACAGCATTTTTGCTGATATGTGATGTTGATGTAATGTGTGAACAAAGGAGGGGAAGCCCTGGGCACATTC